>JAWZYT010003294.1:102500-192492 GCA_034508575.1 Petrolisthes manimaculis
TTATATAGATAGTTGTGGATATTCTCAGAGCTACGGAAAAGTTGATTAGCACATGGTTAAATAAACTCAGTATAACCTTACTGGTTTATTTAATTACACTGGATAGGTTATTGTACTTATACACACAAACATTATATCTGACAATGACAGGTCAAGATGAGGTAACTTTCTTTACGTCTGATCGTATGAAGGATCTGAGTTGAACTGCCTCAAGTCCCTCTCTGGTCTCTGGTCCTCTTGGCTTGGTGGTGTGGAGGATTTACTGTTTGTCTCAGCATCAAGGGTTGGGTGTGGTTTCTCGCCTGTATGGTGCTGTCACCTAGTGGTATATTGTACAATTACAGGGAATAAAGAAATAATTATTAATTACAGTTTCATATACCATATTTTTATATGGTATGGAATTATATATGGTAATAGTCTGATTATGTTACAGACCAGCAGTAGCCTGTACTGTACATTGCTCAGCCACTACCACACCAAGTCCTCTTGGTGGACTGGCGTTTAATAATTATAGTACCTAACTATACCTATGTGTATCTCTAACCTTGTATAATGTAGACTGAATAGCAATGTTGCTGATAACAATCAAGGGAGGAACTCCTTACACAGAGGGTGTCTATATACCTGCATAGCGGGTTGTGGGGCAACCTGTGCTTCCACAACCCTGCCAATAACACGTATAAAGTACACAACAACAATTACTACAATAATACAGATGAGGAGAGGTACGGAGATGGCACCTACAAGACTACATCTTGACAAATACATTGGGAGTGAAACATCCAAGGCATCAGCAAAGGAAGACTTGTTCATGAACTGGAGGAGCTTAACTTCCTCCAAAGAGATTATTAAGGAAGACATGTTTACAGAAGGAATGTTAGTAAAGGCACGTAAACTTGAAGACATATTCGCCGTAAACGCATGGTGTTGTCGTGTTGGTAAAGTAGCAAGGGTATTAGATCTAATCTCACAGTGAACTGGTGCCATGTAATAACCATGAACTTGAACTCTTGTTACGTTATCCAGACAAAACAAGGTCACTCCTGTCTCCTGTGGAAAGTATAAATATGGAATACCCTGATGGTCTTTCTTTAGCTTCTGTGTTCAACTAGTAATGGGAGTGAAGTTTCCATTACTGGGTAGCGATGGTTACTATGAGTGATGCATCTTCTACTCGGTTCTAAATTAATCTCTTCCGCTCTCATGGTATCTAATCCTATGATACCATCAGCTGGCAAGGTAAAATCCCGAGTTATATGAAATTCAGCCCTTATTTGTGGACTATTATTAGCTTTGGATAGCCTTATTGATAGTTGGACCTTTCCTAGTATTCTTAGAGGGTCTCCTGTTACTGCCGATACACAAAGATCTGTCGGTGTGATGGAAAATGTCTCCTCTGGATACATACTCATCAGGTTGTTAAAGGAAGTCTCGGATATGAGGTTAGGAACTGCGCCAGAGTCCATTATGAATGACGCTCTCTTCTTCTTTATCCGGCATGGCACTGCTAACATACGAGGATTATTCTGTTTCTGCCGGTTCAAATATTCTTTTGCTTTCCTGAAGATTCTACACTGCCAGATGTTATGAGTCGTCACTTGATGTAACTCACACCATTTGTCTTTGCCTCCAGGTTTGGTTTGTCCATTATTTCTCTGGGAAAACATTCTGTTATTCCTTCCTTCTGGTCGTTGTTTTGGTACTGTCTGTATTCCCGGGTTACATTCTGAGGCAACATCCATCTGTGGTTGTAC
This sequence comes from Petrolisthes manimaculis, assembly GCA_034508575.1. Taxonomy (NCBI): domain Eukaryota; kingdom Metazoa; phylum Arthropoda; class Malacostraca; order Decapoda; family Porcellanidae; genus Petrolisthes; species Petrolisthes manimaculis. The sequence goes on from JAWZYT010003294.1 coordinate 104,258, forward strand.
TGTAGTTCCAAACAAAGGTAGAGAGATTGCATACGGTGTAATAGGATAAATCATCTTGGCTTCTTCTATGCGTTCTGTTACCCTTAAGAATTGCTCTCCGTATTTCCTTTCTACCGTCTTAGCCACTGTGTAGTCCTCAGGTTTTAGCATATATAGGAAAATATAATATTCAAACAACTCGCCTATCAAGTATAGATCATCTAGGTCTCCTTGGGCTACCCATGGTGGATGGTTAGGTAATGGCTTGGCATTGGCTAGGGTATCTATGATGTCATTATACAATTGGCCTGCAATATTCCTTGATGTTACGATGTCTAGCGACCGTGTACGTGACACCGCTACGTCTATCACTCGTGACATCCAGGCAAGCTGTCCTGCCTGTATTTGTGTGTGTGGTAGTGTGTGTACTTGTGTGTGTGGTAGTGTGTGTACTTGTGTGTGTGGTAGTGTGTGTACTTGTGTGTGTGGTAGTGTGTGTATGTGTGCGTGTGGTGTGTTTTGCATAGGTGGTGTGGGTGAAGACATGTTGGCGTTAATATAACTGAATCCACTAAAATCCAGAGTAGAAATATCAGTAAGTCAGAGAAGAAAGAAAATCAGTAAATGTGTTCTAATTAAATCTGCGGTCGACTGAGTAATCGGAACTGTATATTGGACGTAACACACACACGAACATATATATATATGGTTAGATATGTGTTAGTATAGACACAGGAATTAGTATATATTGAGTTCACCCTTAATTATTATAACAACACTGTAATTATTATAACCCTAATGTGATGGATGCTCAGGAACTTTTTTAATTAAGTAACTGGAAGTGTTTAATTAAAATAAGTGCATGTGTAGCTCTACCTGACTAAGATATCTCAGGTGTATGTTGATTGAAGATATCCAGGTAGTCTAACTGATCCTAGTCCCTGTTGTCGTGAAGAGTGTAGATTGTAGTATGAAGTCCACGTAGTCGTAAAGTCCACGTAGTCGTAAAGTCCTCGTAGTCGTAAAGTCCACGTAGTCGTATAGGGTGGACGGTGGCTGGGTTGGGTATGTCCGTGTGAGTGATGCAGTCAGCTGTGAGGCGACCTTGACTGATGAGTGTAGTGGTGGTGTGTAGGGGGTGTGGTTGTGTCGTCAATTCTCCTACTCAGTCGCTCCTCCTCCCAGCTATAACGTAGACTGTATGGAGTGTTGTGTGGTTGTCAACTTGTCCCTTATCACGGGTCATCGGCTGGGGGTCGTGTTGGGGTTAAAGTTTGTAAACAATCTCGGTGTGGCTGGTCTCCACTACCCTTTCACTCCTTGCTTTACACAGCGTTGCCAATACAATGTCTTGGTATTGGTAGTACTGAAGAGGTGATGTATTATAGTAAGTATATCACACGTATTTTTACCTCAATATTTACGTTAGAGGTCATTTCTATCCACCATTGTATGTGTTGTATAGATAGTTTTTACCACGGCTTTTATACTTTTCTCACACTTAGTCTGAGTATCCCAATGTAGCTGCCATCAATATATGTACTGGGTTGTATTAGGTAGCGTCTCCTTCCAGTACACAAATAATAGTTGTATTTGTATTTAGGTTGATTGTGGATTAATATTGTAGACGGTCTGGAAGGCGTTCTCGGTAGATAATCTTGGGAACAATATTATATAGATAGTTGTGGATATTCTCAGAGCTACGGAAAAGTTTATTATTAGCACATGGTTAAATAAACTCAGTATAACCTTACTGGTTTATTTAATTACACTGGATAGATTATTGTACTTATACACACAAAGATTATATCTGACAATGACAGGTCAAGATGAGGTAACTTTCTTCACGTCTGATCGTATCAAGGATCTGAGTTGAACTGCCTCAAGTCCCTCTCTGTCCTCTGGTCCTCTTGGCTTGGTGGTGTGGAGGATTTACTGTTTGTCTCAGCATCAAGGGTTGGGTGTGGTTTCTCGCCTGTATGGTGCTGTCACCTAGTGGTATAGTGTACAATTACATGGAATAAAGAAATAATTATTAATTACAGTTTCGTATACCATTTATATATGGTATGGAATTATATATGGTAATAGTCTGATTATGTTACAAACCAGTAGCCTGTACTTTCCCCCTATTCCTGCACCCCCTTAAATTAAAACCAAACTGCCCCTCAGGTTGGGTTGGGACGGGGGCGGGAGGGGTGTTAGTGGCCAGTGACTCCCTCCCTTATTATTATCTCTGTTAACACACATATACCTTAATTAAAATCAAACTGCCCCTCAGGTTGGGTTGGGACGGGGGTGGGGGGGAGGGGTGTTAGTGGCCAGTGACTCCCTCCCTTATTATTATCTCTGTTAACACACATGTACCTTAATTAAAATCAAACTGCCCCTCAGGTTGGGTTGGGACGGTCGTGTGTTGTGGTGGTTGTGGCCAGTGACTCCCTGCCCTTCCTCTCTGCTTTGGGTCACACCAGCCTCACACACCGACTCATGACATGGGGTTGGAAGATGGTGGTGGTGACGAGTGTGGCTCTGCATCACATTACTCCACACCTGCTCACTCCTCCTTCATCATCATCATCATCATCGTCGTCTACATCTACATTGTCGTCCACACCTTCTCCCTCGTCGTCCACATCTTCTCCCTCATCGTCCACACCTTCTCCCTCATCGTCCACATCTTCTGCCTCATCGTCCACATCTCCTCCCTCGTCGTCCTCGTCCACACCTCCTCCCTCGTCTTGGACCTTCACAATGATGGATACAATCTTTCTTATATACCAGAAAGACACAGAAGCTGCCATCAGGTTTCTTATTATTTATCATACCGGTACCACAATGAAAATAATATCTTTAACTTATTTAAGGGACCCTGTGATGTAGTCAGAACATTGGAGGTTATAATAGTGAGTCCTTCATATTATAGTGCCACGAAACACACACACACACACACACACACATATACTAACACACACATACACACACACACCTATATGGAAGAAGCCAAATGTATGTACAGTCACGATCACTAATAAATATCCAGGTGTGCTTCGAATACCTAGAGACAGACAGTAAATAACAACAACAATAAGATCTCCATTGGAATTACTTATTTGGTGAATTGGATTGCTAAAAGATTCAATCAAAACTGTAAACTTATTAGTGCTCTTGACTGTACACACACCTGCGTCGAAAATTTCCAACTAAACTGACATACCAAACTATTCCACTCTGTACATTACTCCACCCAAAAAAATAATATTACCAAAAACACCACAATTATTCTACCCAAATACAACACCACCACCAACTCCACCACCATTACTCCACCCAATATACCACCACCACCACCACCAACACCAATCAATACCACCCATCCAAACAGGTACCCAATTGTGATGTTTATTTATTTATTATCTTGTGTATCAATTTTTTTTTTTTTTTTTTTTTTTTTTTTTTTTTTTTTTTTTTCAGGTGGGAGGTGTTCAATTATCTTCCCTTTGGACCAGGTGGGGGACAGGTGTTGAGGGTATGGTCAAATGGAAGGTCACCACCACAACCTCTCATCTTCCCTAATAAATTTCACAAGTAAGAGAAACGTGTATGAGTTACTAGGAAAAAATTGTTATAGAAGCTTCTCCCTCACTCACTCACTCTTTCCTTCCTTGCTTCCTTGCTTCCTTCCTTCCTTCCCTATGAACAATACTGCATCTACTTTACTTTTATATCCATTTGTACAACCTCCTTTCCTTTACAACCTTACTGATCCATGGTGTGTTGTGTGTTGTGTGTTGTGACAGCTTCCATACCCTTCCTACAACCTTTACATTCCTTCACAATCCTACAGATGGTGTGTGTGTGTTGTGACAGCTTCCTACCCTTCCTACAACCTTTACATTCCTTCACAATCCTACAGATGGTGTGTGTGTGTTGTGACAGCTTCCTACCCTTCCTACAACCTTTACATTCCTTCACAATCCTACAGATGGTGTGTGTGTGTGTTGTTATGTTACAGTTTCAACGGTGCCAGGATTGGGGTGACAGCACTGCCTTACAAACCATACTGGGAAGTGGTGAAGGAAGGTGGTAATGGTCTCAGTAGTGAAATGGCCCACTACTCCGGCAGTGATAGGAAGTTGCTTGAGGCAGTGGCAAGTACTCTCAACTTTACCATACACGTCCTGCCTGTCACTACTTGGGCTCAGGTCAGACTACAGTAGTTTGTGTTGACCATATAATTACCATATATACTATCACTACCATATATACTATCATTATCATATATACTATTACTATCATATATACTATCACTACCATTTATATATTATCACTATCATATATACTATCTCTACCATATATACTATCACTACCATATATACTATCTCTACCATATTTACTATCTCTACCATATATACTATCACTACCATTTATATATTATCACTACCAAAATATACTATCACTACCATAATATACTATCCTTTGGAATACTACACTCGTTTGTGTTAACCATAATATAATATACTGTCGTTTGGTTTTATTACTGGAAATGATAAACCCTGAATACAGACAGCTTCGATACAGCAAACTGATCATTCACGTGCATGTGTATGTGTGTATGTGTGTGTGTGTGTATATATTTGTGTGTGTATGTGTGTATGTGTGTGTTTTACAGGTCGTGGGACAAGTAGAGGCGAGACAATCCTTGGTGGCATCAGTCGTCCACATGATGTTACCACAAAGGACTAAACGCTTCTCCTTCACCACCACCTACGAACACGGCATCAACCTGGGCTTCGCTATGGCCAAACCTTCACTGAGGCCGCGGTGGGAGAGCCTCTACTACCCCCTCACAGAGCAAGTGTGGGTCGCTGTCCTGGCTGTTCTTGTGGTGGTCCCAGTACTACTCTACCTGGTGAGATGACAAGTGGGGGAAAAGATGTGAGGGAAAGGAATGGAAAGGGATATGGATTGGGTTATAAGGGATGGAAAGGGATGGATAGGGATTGGGATTATAAGGGATGGAAAGGGATGGAAAGGGATAGGATTGGGTTATAAGGGATGGAAAGGGATGGAAAGGGATAGGGATTGGGTTATAAGGGATGGAAAGGGATGGAAAGGGATAGGGATTGTGTTTATAAGGGATGGAAAGGGAGGAAAAAGGAGGGAAAGGGATGTGGATTGTATTGTGTTGTTATAAGGGATGGAAAAAATGACTGGGTTTGACTGACATAGAATTAGAGAGTCTTAAAATGTGTTGTCTTGTCTTTACCTAGGTGCGTCGTGGTGTCACATCATATACAACACCAAACCACAACAACAACAACAACCACAACACTCCCACCACCCGCCCCACCATTTCCACGAGGGGTGTGAGTAGTGTGGTGGAGTGTGTGTTGGTGGTGGTGGGTTTGTTCCTGGGTCAGAGTTTACCGATGAGAGGCTGTGAGGGCAACGCTACGAGGATGGTTTTAGGGGTGTGGTTGGTCTTCTCCTTCATATTATCAGCTGCCTATAAGTGTAATCTCATCGCTTCACTCGCCCTTCCCAAGTACCCGTCCAGACCTGAGTCCCTTGACCAACTCGTACAAACAGTTAACAGGTCAGAAAATAAACAGTAGACATATAAAAGACAGGTCAGAAAATAAACAGTAAACAGGTCAGAATATAAACAGTAGACATATAAAAGACAGGTCAGAATATAAACAGTAAACAGGTCAGAAAATAAACAGTAGACATATAAAAGACAGGTCAGAATATAAACAGTAAACAGGTCAGAAAATAAACAGTAGACAGGTCAGAAAATAAACTCTCTCTCTCTCTCTCTCTCTCTCTCTCTCTCTCTCTCTCTCTCTCTCGTACAGGATAACGATGCCTTCCTATGGTTCGGACTACCTCACCTTCCTTCGTACTTCGGACTCGGCCTCGTTCAGAGCCTGGGGTAAACTAATGACCGTAGGGGTACCGGTTGTAGACGGACTTACACAGGCAGACCTTTATCGGTAATAATAATAATAATAATAATAGTAATAATAATAAATAATAATAATAATAATAATAATAATAATAATAATAATAATAATAATAGTAATAATAATAGTAATAGGTTAATAATAATAATAATAATAATAATAATAATAATAATCATAATAATAATAATAATAATAGTAATAGGTTAATAATAATAATAATAATAATAATAATAATAATGGTAATAATGGTAATAATAATAGTAATAGGTTAATAATAATAATAATAATAATAATAATAATAATAATAATAATAATAATAATCATAATATTAATAATAATAATAATAATAATAATAATAATAATAATAATAATAATAATAATAATAATAATAATAATAATAATAATAATAATAATAATAATAATAATAATAATAATAATACAATAAATGAATACATAAATAAATAACACACACAAAAAAAAAAAAAAAAAAAAAAAAAAGGAAAAAACCCACTACATGACATAATATCTTTTTTTTTGTCCATGGAGGTAGACAGTCCCACGTAGACGGCCGGAGATACTTGGAACAGATGATAGCAGAGCACTTCACCGAGACAGACGGAAGTAGCAGACTGTATGTAGGGAGGGATGGGGTACTGCCTGGTTTGAATGCCTGGCCTGTACCCCACGACGCTCCTTACAAATCAGTCTTTGATAGGGTCATAAATGCTGTCCAAGAGGTAATGTAAAAACGAGAGAGAGGTGATGTGTAATGAAAGGTGAGGTGGTGTGAAATTGGTGTATGAGAGGTGAGGTGGTGTGAAATGAGAGGTGATGTGGTGTTAAATTGGTGTATGAGATGTGGTGTGGTGTTAAGTTGGTGTATGAGGTGTGACTATTAAAAATCTGCTGATACAATTACATAGGAATGATTATAAAGTTATCCAATCACTTCCACACACAAATTAGTTAATTGGAAAGATTATAAACTCATCCAATCCCTTCCATAAACTCATCCAATCACTTCCATACAGACTGGTTAATAGGAAAGATTATAAACTCATCCAATCCCTTCCATAAACTCATCCAATCACTTCCATACAGACTGGTTTATACAAAAAGTGGATGGCTGATATGTTAGACGAAGCTAGAAGATATGGAAGGAAGAAACGACTGGAGGAGGAGGAAGAAGAAGAAATGGGGAGTGAAGTGGTGGGAGGAGGAAGAAATGACATTGACGGTGCTATCTCCATCTCTCCTGAGTCATTAGATGCTGGAGGATGGACCAAACCTCTGACCTTAGTACATCTTCAAGGACCACTGTTTCTCCTTCTCCTTGGTCTGTTTATTTCTCTCTATTTATTCTGTATCGAAATTATATCACACAAGTTCAACAAGTGATTTTTAAAAGTACAGGTTGTGTGTGTGTGTGTGTGTGTGTGTGTGTGTGTGTGTGTGTGTGTGTGTGTGTATTTTAAAAGTACAGCGAGTGTGTGTGTGTGTGTGTGTGTGTGTGTGTGTGTGTGTGTGTGTGTGTGTGTGTGTGTGTGTGTGTGTGTGTGTGTGTGTGTGTGTGTGTGTGTGTGTGTGTATTTTAAAAGTACAGCGTGTGTGTGTGTGTGTGTATTTTAAAAGTACAGCGTGTGTGTGTGTGTGTGTGTGTATTTTAAAAGTACAGTGTGTGTGTGTGTGTGTGTATTTAAGGAAGGACTTATTTCTGTAGCTGTTCTCTTATTTAAAATGATATAAAATAAATAAATAAAAATTGTACCCATAGCAGTAAACTTGTATTATTATTATTATTATTATTATTTTCTTTCTACGATATATATATAATATAATTATAATATAATATTATAATGTGATTTGCAAGTGTACTCTATAAAAAAAAATATACAGGTGTTAAACAGGTGTAATGCATTAATTAAACTACAGAAGCAGGTGTTACATGTGTGATACATAACACAAATAAACTACAAGAGGTGTTACAGGTGTGATACATTAATAATAAATATACACATATGCTTCGAATACATACAGAGAAACAGTTAATAAATACACAATAAGATCTCCATTGGAATTACACTTGGTTTGTGAATTGAAATTGTTCGAAACTTCAACCCAAACTATTAGAAGCTTCAACCCAAACTGTTCGAAGCTTCAACCCAAATTGTTCGAAGCTTCAACCCAAATTGTTCGAAGCTTCAACCCAAATTGTTCGAAGCTTCAACCCAAACTGTTCGAAGCTTCAACCCAAATTGTTCGAAGCTTCAACCCAAACTATTCGAAGCTTCAACCCAAACTGTATACTTGGAACTTGGAGGATCAGCAGTAGCAGGTGTGTAGCAGGTGTGTTGGCAGATCAGTAGTAGCAGGTGTGTAGCAGGTGTAGGTGTGGAAATAAGGACCACACCAGTAGAAGGATGGCAGGTGTGGAAAGGTTCATTGGTACACCTGCTGCAAATGTGAAGAAAAAAACCTATATGATGATAATACATGAATACACACACACACATATATATAGACTTTAACATGAATACACACACACATACATATATATAGACTTTAACATGCATACACACATATATACAGACTTTAACACATTAACACACACACTTACTCACACCCATATACACACAGACATTAATACACACATAAACTTTAACAACAGACAGTGTGTGTGTGTGTTAAAGTATGTGAAAGTCAGTGTGTGTGTGTGCATGTTAAAGTGTGTGTGTGTATGTTAAAGTATGTGAAAGTCAGTATGTGTGTATGTGTGTATGTGAGTCAGTGTGTGTGTATGTTAAAGTGTGTGAAAGTCAGTATGTGTGTATGTGTTAAAGTATGTAAAAGTCAGTGTGTGTATATGTTTGTTAAAGTGTGTGTGGGTGTATGTTAAAGTAAGTATGTGTATGTTAAAGCGTGTGTGTGTGTATGTTAAAGTGTGTGAAAGTCAGTATGTGTGTATGTGAGTCAGTGTGTGTGTATGTTAAAAAGTATGTGAAAGTCAGTATGTGTGTATGTGAGTCAGTGTGTGTGTATGTGAGTCAGTGTGTGTGTATGTTAAAAAGTATGTGAAAGTCAGTATGTGTGTATGTGAGTCAGTGTGTGTGTATGTGAGTCAGTGTGTGTGTATGTTAAAGTATGTGAAAGTCAGTATGTGTGTAAGGCCCTATGTGAGTCAGTGTGTGTGTATGTGAGTCAGTGTGTGTGTATGTGAGTCAGTGTGTGTGTATGTTAAAGTATGTGAAAGTCAGTATGTGTATGTTAAAGCGTGTGTGTGTGTGTGTGGAGGGGTATAGGCTGGCTGGCTGGCTGGCTGGCTGGCTAATTTAAGCCGCGGTCACACTGGTCAAAATATGCTTGGATCCCATGGGAGAGTAGGATTTTCGCCCAACCTTGGAGAGTTTTGCTTGGAGATTTACAAGGTATCCCAACACGAGTAGGATCGTTTGCTTCCAAGCCCAAGGTTAGAATGAAGGAACTTTAAAACTATTGTATGTGATTGTACTTAACTTATTTTGAAAAATAATGACAAATAGTAAATAAATATATCAAATTAGCGTAAATAATACATAAATACCTTTTTTCTCGATAACAAAATTATCCTATAAAGTTTGTATAAGATGCCAGATACTACCAGTTAGTAATCTATTGTTGACATTCGTGGGCAAATTATTGACGAAAGTTGCATTCTTTCCATATGCAGGTATATATTTTTTAATTCTATAAGATCCCTGAAGTTATAAATAGTATTATACGTCATGTATGCGTTATTTAAAGCACATAATAGGACGTAACGAGTTGCCAGACGACGCTACTAAACCAAGGCGGTTGACTGAAACGATCAGTGTTGCCAGGTGCAGGGAAATTTCTGTTTTAGGGAATATTGAAGTCCACACATGGAGATTATAATTAAAGATTGTTCAAGAGTAAACAGGGGATTTTCTATCAGACGAAATACCAAAGAGTAAACAGGGTATCAGAGTAAACAGGGAATAATTGAGGTAAAAAGGGAAATTCTGATGTTGAAGTTATAGGGAAATTTCGTCTAGCACTGCCAAACAGACCTGGCAACACTGAAGACAACAGTATCAAACATGACGGCCTATATATTCAGCCAATCAGCGAGCAGCACAAAATTTAGGTGTCCAGTCTCTCTATATAGGGTCTCTATAGTTTGACCCACAGTCTCTTCACGTTATTTGTTTTCCGTTTTATGTGAGCGTAGGCTGCTGCAATTGTAAAAATAGTCATAGTTTCCAGCATGTTCCTCGTCCTCCATTGTGCACTACTTTTTGTAGCTTGATATCCTTGGACTGGGCTGATGATTCTACTTTCTGTAGTGTGACCAAAAACTTCCAAGGGACAGCATCCAACGCTGCTCTACACTTGGCTCTCCCAGGGTACAAATGGCCAGTGTGACCGTAGCTTAACCTTTCAAAGACTCTCTATGTTTCTGAGTGACGAATTAAAAATACTGAGGACCCTAGGATGCAACCTTTCCCCTCACCCCTCCCAGACACCACCCAGGGGGGATTATTTACATGGGAGGGAGGGAGGGAGGAGGGATTGTTTGTTTGTTTGTTTTTAAAGTGGTCGCTGGGGCGGGCAACACGATACAGCCACACTCAAAAGTTTTACACCACAACAACCACAACAACAACAACACAGCCCTTGGATATAAAGATTTTGTGGGGACTCAAAAATGTATACCACAACTTACACCTTATCAAAAATTTATGTTATAACCTATGTAATGCTTCTCTATACACACATACACACACACACACACACACACACACACACACACACACACACACACATATAACGAATAAAACGGGACATTACGAGCATGACTCAACCCTGTAAATTGGTAAAACTAAACATATACACACACATATATATAGAAAAACAAAACGGGACATTACTAGCTTGACTCAATCCTGTAAAAATATAATTAGGTAAAATCAAATTGGTAAGCACACACACACACACACACACACACACACACACACACTTGCAGCACGGTGAAAGAATGGAGCATCTTACTATTCACCACGAACTTATGTACAAGACTGTACGAGGGGGGCTGAGTCCGTAAAGAATATATTTTGTACACACACACACACACACACACACACACACACACACACAGGTCTGGTTTTCCTCATGTAAATTGTGGCTTCTTTTACAGTTCTATTTCCATGGCAAGTTGTTTGTTATTGTGGTCGGTGTTATTATTATAGTCATTGTTATTATTGTTATTATTCTGCTTATTATTATTATCATTATTATTGTTATTATTGTTATTTTTTCGTTTTCTTCTAATTATTATTCTTTTTATTCTGATTCTTATTCTTATTCTTATTCTTATTATTATTATTATTATTATTGTTATTGTTATTCTTATTTTTTCTTCTTCTTCTTCTTTTTATTATTATTCTTACCTGTGCTGGGGTTGTTGTTGTTGTCGTTATGATGGTGGTGATGTTGGTGGTGGTGGTGGTGTTGTTGGTGGTGGCGAGGTGGAGGCGAGAGGGCCACCTTCTCCACCACATCCACCCACACACTGGTCCACTTCTCCACACCCCTCACACTAGCCCTACACCCCAGCAGGAAGCCCGGGGTGTGGTGTGATGGGAGGGTAAAGGAGAGGTGACTGGTGGAGGTGTAGTAGTGGTGGTAGTAGTGATAGTGATGGTGGTGGTGGTGATGGGTTCGATTGAGGGTCCCTTCGTTTGATATTGTCCACGACCCCATCACCTTTCCTTCGTCTGGCTGTTGTTGGGAAAGAGTTGGGGTTAGGAACACACACACACACACACACACACACACACACACACACACACACACACACACACACACACACACACTAACAGACTTAATTAATAAAAATGACGAGGAATAATCTATAGTCATTATTATGCATTTTGGGTGTGAGGACAGACAGAGAGTTAAACACACAGACAGACAGACAGAAATAAACACACAGACAGACAAATAACCACAGACACACACACAAATAAACAGATACAGAAAAATAAACACACACACAGAGAGACAAATAAACACACAGACCAATAAACACACAGACAGAGACAAATAAACACACAGACAGAGACAAATAAACACACACACAGAGAGACAAATAAACACACACACAGAGAGACAAATAAACACACAGACACAGACCAATAAACACACACACAGAGAGACAAATAAACACACACACAGAGAGACAAATAAATACACAGACCAATAAATAAACAGAAACACAGACCAATAAACAGAGCCACACACACAACAGACCTTCCGAGGATTACCATTGATGAAGTAGGTAAGGTTGGGTCTAGGCCAGGAGTCACGTGCTGTACAGGTCACATTGAGTAAGGAATGGACACTGTGTTGACCCTCTGCTCCTGATATCACCAGTGTTGTAGGAAGTACTGCAATATGGAAACACCACCAAGATCACACTCAGTTTTTAAAGAATAAGAACACAGTCAGTTTTAATGATATGTTTTGGGTAGAATAAGGACAGTTTATAAATAACTATATTTTCTGGAGGATAAGATAATGTTATAATATATATTGTGTAGGCAAACTGCATGGAGGCTATCGATTCTAAAATATATATATAAATAATAGCCTTTGTTTTTTTTTGGGTGGGTGCGCTAGTAGAGGAACAGGCTTTGGGGGGAGGAGGTGGTTGCGGGAATACGGGACAGACTTTCTACCCACCCCAAGCCTGTCCCCTTATTCCCCCCCCAGTCCCCCCACTCCCACACACACACCCTCATGTAATCCTTATTCATTGTTTCATTCTCCTCCTCAACTCACTCACATGCGACGGAGAGGTTGGCAGTGCTGGACGAGGACTTAAAGAAAGGTTTGTCCCCAATCACTTCACAGCTGTAGGCCCCTTCATTATCCACCTCAACACGCCTCAGTTGTACCACGTGTTCGTCACTCTCTGGTACCTGCAACAACAACCACAACAACAACAACAACAACCAAGGATGAGAAACATATATACTGTATTTCATTCTTGACCACAACTACCACAATCACAACCAAGGATGAGAAACATATATACTGTATTTCATTCTTGACCACAACTACCACAATCACAACCAAGGATGAGAAACATATATACCGTATCTCATCCTTGACCACAACCACAACAACAACAACCAAGGATGAGAAACATATATACCGTATCTCATCCTTGAGCACCACAACCACAACAACAACCACCACTACGGTATAAATGATTAGAGTAGAGTAGAGAGAGGGGTAGAAGCATGTGAGCCTTAAAGTTATTGGCCAAGAGGGAAGTCTTCTAAAACGATAAAAACATACTCGTGCTTACAACCACCAACACGGATAATAAGAGAGAGAGAGAGAGAGAGAGAGAGAGAGAGAGAGAGAGAGAGAGACGTACCAGCAAGTGTGATAAACCTACAACAATAACTAGCTAGGGGAATTAATTAAGGTTCAAAGCTCACCTGTACAAACAAGCCTGGTAAGTAGTGTGTCCGTTTGACTGGGATTCTATCAGGGACGAAGGAATAGAACTGCCTCTCATCCTTATACCACCTCACCGAGAAGAAAGTGTCATTGGGTGTAGTGAAGTGACATCGTAGTGTTGCTGCTTCACCCACTATGGCAGCTGGTTCGGGTACGGATACTCGACTCACCCTTACACCTATTGTAGTAAAATTTCAAAACGTAAAGGATATATATTGTGGTAGAATTCCAAAACGTAAATTGAGGTCGTATATATAATTTCTGGTATAGTTTACAAGAATCTTCACTGAGTACTATACCTACGCCTTCCAATTTGCCAACAAGATAATCTCCCGTTAAACATAAAACAAAAAAATTATATAAATTTTATAATTATTATATGCTATACCTTGGGCGTGGTGAAGCAGCAGAGAGACCCACACCCACACCCACGTCATGGTAGAAATCTAAAAAAAATAATAGTAATAAAAAGAAAATATATATATATATATACAAAAAACAAAAAACAATGGAAAGATAAACTATAAGGTAAAACAATCCTTAGGAGGTATATTGAGTATTTATATCATTTTTAATAATTAATATGTGACAAACCAATAATTAAATATATTATGCTATTAATCTGAAATCATAGCTTACTCGGTGACAGTGACAAAGTTATTAATTCTTGAGCATTATTATTCAGTGTTTAAGGTGGTAATTTTTTTTTTTTTTTTTTTTTTTTTTTTTTTTTTTTTTTTTTTTTTTTTGTTACATTGGAGTGCCTTGATTCCTCCAAAGTTTACTAGGATACAGGACCAGAAAAGCAAAAATAATTGTGTTCTGTTGTTGCTTGGAATAGTTTGGAGGATTCAGTTGCTCCAGAAATACCAACATAAAACTTAATTCTCCCCCTTAATTAAGTTAAGAGACTTTTGAGAAGGCGTGACTGACTGACTGACTGAGACAAAACTCGGGTAAGATTTAATTAAGTAGCCTAATTCACGTTTGTTACATTGGAGTGCCTTGATTCCTCCAAAGTATGCCAGCCAGGAAACAGTGGGCCACATGAACAAAAATAATGTATGTGTTCTCTCGTTGCATGGAATAGTTTGGAGGAAAATGTTGCTCTAGATTTGCCAACAACACTGTGTACAATAATAGGCTACGTACATACACTCGCAATCCAAAATTTGTATCAATTAATTAAAGTCTTGTTGAAGTTTTGGATCATTTGAGGTATTTGTGAATTAATTACATCGCTTATCCAATTTTATATTTGCTTGAGCTCGCTTAATACTCCATCAAGCTCTTCGAAGTAAGCCTGGATACATATATTGGAGATTGCGAGTGTACAGTACTTGCCCCTTTAATATAAGAGGACCATACGTATTGTACACCACTCACCACTGTCCACAACCCAATACTGAGTCCCTGCACCGTGTACCAATAGTATTTATATCAAGAGGTAGGTGCCTGTAGTCACAACGAGAGCCAGTCGAAGTAGCCTACTGCATGTACACGCTATTGAATCCCTCCCATAGGCTACATGTATGTATATAGCCGAAATATAGCACAATGTATACAGTAAAATATAATAGTGAGCTGCAGGCCTACTGTAATGTTCATATCCAAAGCCCACACTTTATACTCGTGTGCTTATTTCACTCCTCTGTATTTTTCTGTCTTCATTGCAAAACAATCCTGCTGGAAATAAACGAGAAAGTAGAGACATAAAGCTTGCCAGTGCAGAATATTATTTAAAGAGAACATACAAGTCAACCAGAGAAAACGTGGATAAATAAATATTCATACAGATTGAGTACATGTATTTTAAGAATTTCAATGCTATGTAAAAGAAAATGGAGAGAATCCCGGAAACTATCCTACAGTATACACCTCTCATTTATACCTTGTCCTTCCTTCGTCTTACAGCTAATAAGGTTTTCCATTCAGGCCTAATCACACCCGTAGTTTTAAAACATTTGAGGGCCCTTACTGGAGATCTATGAATTCTCCAAACTACTCCAGGCAACAGATTCCCTATTCGAAACACTGAAGCGTTTTGTGGCCTGGATTATTTGGAGGGTTCATAGAGCTACGGGTGTGAGGCAATCTTCTTTCATCCTCAAATCTAGAATAATAATGTAGCCTATCCCTCAATCAGCTGGTGTTTATAATCGCTCATGGAAAAACGTAACAAAACCAGATTATGTTCTCTTCACCTATTGTTGTTGTTGAAGTTCCTCAAGCTGTCTGGCCGAGCAGCCCCGTCACCTATTGTTTGTCCAGTCTACTTACTAATTTATTCAGCACTTGATGCAGACTGTACACTCTTATCTAAAGGGTTTGATATGTAGGAGGGAGGGTATAGGCTAATCAATATAAACTAGAGTATACCGTACACTTATAGAATAGCAGGATGTAAATAAGGCATAAAACAGACAATCTCAAAATTTTACTGAATACAATACTGTTCAGATAATAGTTTAAGATCCAAGTACAACACAACATAAAGAATTCACACCGTATATTATAATTCTGGTATGGTAGTCTACCTTCGTCGTGCCTCATCTTGATTGGTGGACAGAAAATGGTACAGCAGTCAATACGAAGCAACTCTTAAGGGACCCTGTGATGTAGTCAGAAAATTACAGATAAATGAGTCCTTCAATGCTGAACAGAACACTGCCAACAAAGTGTGCACATACATGTAAAGTTAATATAAAATCTAAATACTATAGCACTCTTTCCCTGGTATGTGGTCCAAGAGGCTTTTCCTACAATCCTATTACCTGTTGTGTGGTTTTTGAGAACTATGTTAGAGTCGGCTTGTTTGTCAGCATGGAGTGGGCAAGTTACTCTTCTTGTTTTCCGGGTCCTCTCCGCTACAAGAAAGATGACCAAAGACGAATAAGTTACATATAGAACTTCAAGAAATAAAACCCAACAATTTTTTTACCATTTCAATGTCATTACAGCATATTCATTCTAGTACACTTCAAATGACAACAGTGTAATATAAAGATGTTTCAATTACAGTAGGTATCAATATCTCGAGTCAACCTTAATGAAGTTTTCCCGACATCATTAGATATGGGCCCATAAAGGAATTTTCTAAGGAGTTATAATATACTGTAGTACCTTTAGCTCTGCAGGCATTAACTACTCCTTGCACACACAGTTAATACAATTGTTTATGCATTATTACCTGGAGGCTTGCAACTTTTCTTCTTCCTCCACTGTTGGATTTTGAAGAGGGTCAGTGAGTCCCTCCAGGTCTGCCACAGTGTCAGGCAGTCGGGTGTTGAGTGTCTCCCACAGCGGTAACAGTACTAAACCAGCCACGGCAGAAGCAGCTCCAAAGAACACTGAGGAGATCCATGGGTAGGTCGAATCCTGAAGAGACAACAAATAATATAATACAGTACAGTAGGTGGAAAGCAGCAGGGAAGTATCAGAAAGGCTGTACTGACCAGAAAGACACTATGCATTTGTTAATATGATAGTACAATAGTTAGTAGAATAGATTTGTCTAAGATCTGGGAATCTCTTTCAAGGGATAAAGAATGATTATATAACAAGGCTGTATGTGCCACCAATATAAAAGTGCTAACCACGGCATTGATGATGTAAGGAGCAATGGTGCCACCAATACGAGAGGAAGTCATGGCAACGTTCATGCCCTGACTGCGGATCTCTGTTGGGAAAAGTTCAAGGGAGTAGAGGAAGGTCAAGTTGAAGGCGTTGGAACCCGCAAACTTTCCTATCATCACTAGTGTTACCGACAACCACTTCAGATCTGTGGAGGAGGAGGAGGAGGATATCATTTATATACCAGACACTCACAAGCACAAGTGTAGGTTTTAATTTAACCAATCTAAACTCCAGCTATAAGTTTCCTTTGAAATAATACAGTAGTAATGTTTTTGGTCCATGTTCATTCACAGACATGTTTACTCTTTCTAAAGAATGCAATATTCAAACAATTAACTTTATGGGAGATTATTGCTCCACAAATTATAAACCAAACTGGACACACAAATATTCATTATTTCTATTTAATGTTAAAAATTAAGTGAAGGATTAGAAAGACATGTCAAGAGTTGTTAGAAATACAATACAAACCATTTGAAATGAGGGGTTGAGTGAGGAGGACAACTGCACTAACTCCATAGTTGAAGCACAGAACTTTCTTCCTGCCAAAGTAGTTTATGATGGGGATCTGGATGGTCGTGGAGGGGATTTCCATAATGCCTGCAATGGCCACGTACATGAACGGGTCTACTCCGAGTGCCGAGGCCCCGAGGGTGAGACCAAAGAACAGCATTGCGCCCACTAAGTAGTCCACACACATCACCAACGTCACCAGCCGCACCTTGGATGTCCTGGGATGGGTACAGTTAGATATATATTCAATATATGCATATACAGTATAATGAACATTATATACTATATTAAGATGTCCTGGGGTGGGTGCAGTTAGATATACTGTACTGTATGTTGGGTAGAAATACAAGTATAATGAACAGGTATATTTTAAAATTTTATATTACTTGAACTTCACTATAAATTTCACGGTGCCTATGCTTATGTTTTTCACACACATTTTGTTTATAAAACATTCACTTAATCCTGCAGCTCCTGTTCTTTTTCTTTTAACAAGAGTGTATCATCGGCACTGCATAGTTTTTCCTATGGTCAACTGTAATGTTATACTACAAGTCTTACCTCATCAATACTGTAAAGTCATGAAGAATATTTCTCACTATAATCTTCAATGATTTGTTCGATGAGTTTGACTTTCTGGTGGAAACAGCCTGGTGTACAAACACAGAGAAGAAATACAAAGTCAGATATATGTACAGTATGTATACATCTGTATGTACAGTACAGTACATATTATATGATACATCATGAAT
This sequence comes from Petrolisthes manimaculis, assembly GCA_034508575.1. NCBI lineage: Eukaryota > Metazoa > Arthropoda > Malacostraca > Decapoda > Porcellanidae > Petrolisthes > Petrolisthes manimaculis. The sequence continues at coordinate 122,637 of JAWZYT010003294.1, forward strand.
GCAATATCTTTTTGCTCCACAAAAATTCAAATATTAAAATTATATTCTGTGATCACTGGGTGGAACATTAGGTGGCTAGAGCACCTGAAAGATATAACTTGTACAAAAAGTGTTTCATTATTACCTGTTGCTGGACTCTGGCCATCATCTCTAGGATCTCATGGTCAGGTGGGAGTGTGACTTTGTTCCAGACAGCTGCCCTCTTGTACTCTTTCAGTGCCCTCTGATGTTGACCCACTACTGCCAGCCAACGTGGAGATTCACCCAGGATACTGTAACACTCTTACTTATTACAATGCTATAACATGTACAAAATTAATGAAGTACTGCTTACACATATGGGCAACACATGAACTCAGTAGCAAAGCAAAGGGGGGTTGGAAAGTGCTAAGTTTAATTTAATTGGGTTCAAATACATTATGGGTACAGTTGGGGCAGGGTTAAGCTGGGATACACTTGGTTAAAATATAATACCTACCACAGAAGAAAAATGAAGATCAAGCCAGGGAGAGAAGCAAACAGTTGTAGCCACCTCCAGTCCCTCACCAGGTAAGCCATACCACTGAACACACTGGTACCAATTGCCCACGAGGTAAACAACGTCAATCCAATGACTGACCTCATCTTCATCTCTGTTACCTCAAGAACTGGTGAGGAGATAAATAAGGATCATATATTATTTAGATAATTCAATACATACAGTAATATTGCTCTTATTAGCTATATATATGTACTGTACAAGACTAAAGGGTATTTGTAGGTGAACTGTATATAGTAATAGTAGTCTGTAGTTGTAAGTAGGGCTATGAATCATTGTGTATATCATCACTATCTAATTATCAACTCAGACTTATAATCATCAGGAATAAATGTCAAACCATGAACACCAAATGAGTGAGAAGTTCCTACCAAGGATATAGCCTGTCATTAGAGATGCTGGATGCATAGTACCAAGAAGAAAGCGGGCAGCCAGTAAGGAAGAAAAATTGGGCAGCCAGGCAGTAACAAAGGCTATCACTGTGTAACTCATCGTCGAAATAGCAATCATCAACCATCGTCCAAATCTGTTAAGACAAATAATTATATATTTCAACGCTGAAAATATTAATAGAATTAAATTCCTAAAAGTAAATACAGTAGACCCTAAAAGTAAATACAGTAGACCCTAAAAGTAAATACAATAGACCCTAAAAGTAAATACAATAGACCCTAAAAGTAAATACAATAGACCCTAAAAGTAAATACAGTAGACCCTAAAAGTAAATACAATAGACCCTAAAAGTAAATACAGTAGACCCTAAAAGTAAATACAATAGACCCTAAAAGTAAATACAGTAGACCCTAAAAGTAAATACAATAGACCCTAAAAGTAAATACAGTAGACCCTAAAAGTAAATACAATAGACCCTAAAAGTAAATACAATAGACCCTAAAAGTAAATACAGTAGACCCTAAAAGTAAATACAATAGACCCTAAAAGTAAATACAGTAGACCCTAAAAGTAAATACAATAGACCCTAAAAGTAAATACAGTAGACCCTAAAAGTGTACTAAACATTGCTCTTATAAACTCTCTCTGGGTATACACATGCATGTATGTTGTGTATAAAAGCACTCATAATGGTTCTCTACAACTGGAGTTAGGGATATACTGCACTATTTTTGCTAGCATCTCAATTTTGTTATCCAGACTTTATAAAATTATTGTTACCCTTTAGTAAATAAAAATGCTTACAGCCACTTTACAAGTCTTCTCTCAACATTCAATTATGCCTATAAACCCTTCAGAAGCTTATATTTGTTTAAGGAAGTTTAAGTTTTGCATCTACTCTTTAAAAAAATGAAAGATGCATCTGCCAAATATTGAGAGACAGTAATAATGTTGACAAACTTGCCTGTCTGCGAAGAATGCTGTGGAACCTGCACCCACCAGCATACCAAACATGTACATGCTCTGGTAGGTGGCACGTAGGTACTTCCTTCCACACACCAGCTGAAACTGAAACCCCACAGCTGTATTCCAATACCTAATCATTAAGCATTACTGAAAGGCTACCATCAAACTTTAATGTCTCTAATGAAGGTAGTTTTCTGGATTAACTTAATTAACTACTCCTTTGAGAAAGACAAATGTAGTCCCAATGATAATGTTAAAATCTGTATACAGAAAAAATGAAAGTCAAATTTTCACCAAACTTTTCTCTGACTCTCACCTCAGATGTGACTGTGGAAATAAAGGTGGAGTTGTCAAAGTCCCAGTCAGTACAGGGTTCTTCCACCAAGCGTCCATCACTCTCCTCCACCAAGTAATTGCACGAAGCACTGCCAATGTAAACATCAAGGTCATATCATACAAGACATGGTATATTGTAAGCATGGATGCCAATAGTACATTTTTTCTCTGGCTGATGACAGAAGTTTCAGAGATCTGTAAATTCATGCACCTCAAGCCTTGAAAGCAATTCCACTGGTTAGATAATATATACAGTATATATATATAGTAGAGAGGTGACGATATGGAATCTTGCAATATATACTGTACAAGAGCCAGTCCAAGAGAATGAGAATAAAGTTCCATTTCATGTACAATAAATTATATTCAAGGTGACTAATTTGGGGACATAAACATATCTCATTATTTAACCTAAAAAAGCTAAAAATTGTGAAGCATTAATAGGACTGCAGTACCTTTTTGCCACATACTGTATCATAACATTGTATATTTCTTTTATATATTATGTACTCCTAACTTACATACAATACTAAAGACCTTTATCTGTTTCATACCTGATAAATCTTTATTTTTCCCTAAATATTTCAATAACTATGCTATAATAGAGAGGTGTATTAACTTTATAATAGATCTTTTTATTTCTCCCTCAACATAATTATACAGAACAGTATAATATTCTACAGTATAATGCTCCCATAACTTATTAATGGACTGGTTGACGATCAAAACAAATTTCTATTAAGCAATTTACATCGTTAATAAATGAGCTTCATTGTCCTGGTATGTAATTTATTGGACAAAGAAATATATTGTTTGGCATATAAAAGCCATCAAAGTTGCACATAATGGAAGTTGATGGCTGCGTATCCGTGACGTCACTAACCATACACCCAGGCCGTGCCAACCTTTTATTACCTTTGAAAGCAAAAGATTGTGATGTTTAGTGGAGTTGTGAGGTCTTACTGTGCTTTTACGGAGGATATACTTCATCTTCACCATGCCAGCCAATAGCCAACAATGGTGTTTTGTCCCAAAGTGCAAAAAACGAGTAGAAACGCTCCAGAAAAGAGATTTATTAGTGTTGTGTGTAGTAAGTCTGTAGTAGCTGTCAGTACACTTGTGGCTGGTGACGTCAAGAAACAGTGTGAGGTAACTTATTTTTCATGAATTTCAACTCATATGGGAAAAATATTGGTACAGTATCTCCATGATCAGGAGTGCCCATTTTATTGTATTATATACTTTGTACACGACCATCAACCAGTCCATTACAAATCTGCATAATTTTCATAAAAAGGGGTTTTATTTTCTTCCCTTTAACATTCTATCTGTAACTTACACTATGTACAGTCATGGCCCATAGTCCTTGATCAGATTTCCCTTTAGACTCTGGTCATGGACTTTGTGCCGTGACTGTACACCACCTCGGTTACATACATACAGAGTGAGGAACTTCTGGGAAATACAAGATAAATCTCAGGTGTGTACATTGCAATAATACTGTATAAATACTGACACACTTATAACAACATCATACCATACAACACATAAGCTACAGTACCAGTAGAAAATTAAAATCTGAAACACAAGAAGCAATGTAGTCACACCATTCAAAATATTTAATGCACAAATTTATAAAACTACAGTACTTCCCAATTTCTAAATAGTACACTTCCTCACTCGGTAAATATTTATGGCTTCTTTTATTACCAACAAACAAGAATAAAGGTCTAATTTTGTAGTGGAGCAAAACACTTCCTTGATCAATCCAGGGCACAAGTTGATTCCCAATGAAGTTTGCGGTATGTGCCGCCAATAAGTGTGAACTCTACTGTACGTCAATTGCCAAACCTGCATCCTGGACGTTATTGTAAGGCCGATGCCTGACTCAAATGAAGACGAAGACGAACTGGAAGACGGGAGGTTAGGGCGGTGGTCGACATGGTATGGTACACCTTCCCCAGGCCGGCAGTACGAGTCATGACATGGGACTGGACATAAAGCAGGAATCAGAACACTTGTACTCGGTAAAGTACTGGTTCAGGAAACCCTCGTTATACAGCACATGCTTTCAATGTACTGTATACGATTTCACTTGTACCCATTGATGAGCTGCATATCTCCCTTATTAATATACAGTACAGTAAGTTGGTATTTCACTTATGATACAAATACACTGAATATTTTGATTTATTCAAGGGTACTAAAGTTATGCTCATCTTTTTGCATGCCACCATAAATTAGTGACTTTTACCCTTCATTTTCCACGAGGTCAAGATCTTTTTATATAAACAAGAATTCACTAAACATGGTACAACGAGGTACATGGTACAGTGTATAACGAGGGTTTACTATAAAACTCAGCAGCAAATGTTCAGGTCAGCCCATCTCCATCACCTCAGCACATCCCACTGTCAACAGGTCACAATGGGTCGTACAGTACTTGTTGTCGTTACCTGAAGGACTACAGTAGTAATATGATCAATTGAACATCCTTCAACACGATACTACTCTTCCCTCATGGAGAGTTGTTCAGTATATAACAAACCATTACCTCTATTACCCAACCCTATTAAAGTACATGGGTGGGTTACACTCACACCAGGGTAATTGTATGGGTGGGGTAAAGTGCATCTAGGTCGGTTACACTCACACCTGGGTAATTGTTCCAGTATCCCTTAGTAGACCTTCAATATACAATACAATGAATACAGTAAATACTTCTATCCACCACTTCATTTTACAATCAATTCCCCCATTGAAGACCATCAAAATGTTTCCCAGGTGTATGTTCTTCATTATACTGTACAGTATACCATACAGACCAAATGATTTATTGAGCCTGTGTCAAAAGGAACCCACTAAATTCATTCATTGTATATCAAGACCCTACTGTATCCTCATTGTCAATAACTTTACAGCCTATACAAGTACTGTACTACACAGTAGTAAAACATAAACACACTCTGTAAAGGTTTAAAAACATCTTATATAGTTGCATAAGTAAACTTAGTGAATCTTACTCAAAGTTGGGCAGGGGTAGACTGCCATTACTATTGGTAGTGTAGTTAGAGTCCAAGGTGTAGGTAGTGGTAGTGGTCATGTAAGCATCAGGTGGTTGTCGACAGGTGTGTTCCACAAAAGGTGCCATAAAGGCCCCAGCTATTGCATGCATTGGTAATATGAAGAACCCTGTCAAGAGGATATCTTTCATTAGTTTACAAAGTAGCTCTATATACATTACCACATTGTCAATATAGTCCATATTAATATCACATGCTTCTTATTAAAAAATAACTATGGTAATATATAACACCATTTATTCATATGTTGCAAGGATGGATTTAGAAGGGAGGAATCAAAGATTGCCTAACCCAACCCAACACAACTGTCAAAACAGATATACTGTATTAAGTTATTAACTCCTGTCTGTCTTCATTATCAAGTGTATAAACATTGCTGACTGGAGTGTACAGTACAGTATTGGAGTGTAGACCTACAGTATTGGAGTGTAGGCCTACAGTATTGTACAGTACTGCACATATTTTAAGCTTGTCCAAAAATGAGAAAATATTGTAAAATGATACAATATTATGAACTTCATTAATTAAACATAATTTGCCTTAATTCCTACTTAGTTTACTTATGGTAAGCTATGTTGCATTGTTGTATTTGCAGTAACTGGTTGAAAATGACAAAATATAGTAATCAACTTCACTTCAATTTCGCCTTCCTCTTTAGTTTACTTAACACAATGTATTGTTCAGTTGCTGAATGACATAAATTATACATAAACTCCAGCGCAAATTTCGCCTTAGTGTAATAAGTAGCAGGATGTGTTTTATCGTTGTAGAGTTGTTTATAATAGCTGAGAATGACAAAAATTATACAAAAAGCAGGATGTGTTTTATTATTACGAGTTTATACTTACAATAGCTCATGACAAGGAAGTAGATAATTGTCCATTTCCCGGTGCCCAGTTTGGTGAGAAGAGTATCTGAGTCATCTTCCATAATGCTGGACTTTGAAGCCTTGATTCTTTCCTGTATCCTGTTGAGTGCTGATGAGTGCTGACGAGGGCTGATGAGTGCTGACGAGGGCTAACACAATCTCTCCCTCTCTCTCTCTCTTTCTCGCTGAATCTGAAAGGCATGGACAGCGAGATAGGATACAGTTGTGGTCAGAAATAATCATCATCACGCAAGAGTTTGACTGTTTTTCTATATTATGTTCCTTTAATTAGCCGATAAACTTTCCAATAAATAGATTAGATATCATCTTTTAAATTCACTACAAGCATCTATACACACACCACTTAAAACTATCAACATCATAATTATGTGAACGTGAAAACATTAGACAGAAAATTGTTTGAAATATCCATATGTGGGTGATTATTATTATAGGGGGTTGCATAGGGATTGAGGTACATTTTAGTTCTTGTTTTTTCATTATTATTCATCTTCTTCATCTATCTTTATCATCAACAGACAACAGCAAAACTTCTGACTTAGTGACCCTAATTCCTCCTGACCACCACGAAACAAGATCCTACCTTATAATTATATAGGTGGAGTTTTGTGGCAATATATGAAGGACTTACTTATATATCTCCAATTTCCTGACTATATCGTATCATTATATCATTAACAGGATTCATGATGATAATGATAAAAGAAACCATATTCAGTCGTTAATTCCATATCTTGTGTTAATTAATAGTCGGCTATATGGTAATTATTAATGTCCATGTGTGTGTGTGTGTGTGTGTGTGTGTGTGTCCTGCGTGCGGCCATATATGTGTGTGTGTGTGTGTGTCCCGAGCCTATTTGTCTTCAGTACATATGTTATATATATACAGAATAATCTTCAAGAAGATATCCAATCCCTTCTTATAAGTGCTACACACCTTCATACACTGTACTAATAATTATATGTAACGATACGTCCATATAATTATAGTCTATAGTGAATGGTACGTACAGTCGGCGGCAGAAGTCTATTATGAACATCGCGTGCCTCGGTGAAGACGAAAAGGAATGTGTGACTGAGAACTCAAATAGAAAAAGATCAAAACCAGTCAATCCCTTGCAGCTGACGGAGCAGACAAACAATCAGCACAAATAGACAACAGTCAGCACAAATAGACAACAATCAGCACAAATCAGCAACCTACTTTAGTCGACTGTCTCCTTTCTGACTCGATCCTCCAAGCTCCACATTCTTCACTATAATTTCGCATACCTCCAGCCCATTTTTCGCTTTTCTATTAAAATATGCAACGATTTTATAGGTATATTTAACTTGAATAAACCCCTTGCTAATTAAACCTGAAAATACATAACTTACAGACATTGCCATTCAGTAAATAAATACAGAATTAAGATACATAAACATATCCATCAACAAGATACGTAGCCTATACATATACTTCTGTAACCATAATTTCACCACGGTTAACACGAAGCCAGGCATAAACGATTTATATATATGACTTAAAATTAATACATAGTGTGAGTATCTGAAAGTATTTAATTAAAACGTTTACCTTTGGGGAGTTGTATAGAGCGGGTACAAGGGAAGGAGAAGCTAACAGCAAGCAACGGGAATGAGTCACGAATGAAGGAAGGAGACGAGTAATAAAGTGAGTGAGGGAGCGAGAGGGGGGTGTTGGGTGAGGGGGTTGGAGGGGTGTGAGGGGTGAGGGAGGTGTTGGGTGAGGGTGAGGGGGTTGGAGGGGTGTGTTGGGTGAGGGGTTGGAGGGGTGTGAGGGTGAGGGTGGTGGTGGTGGTGCTTGGGGGGAAGGGAGAGCTGAGGGGTATATAATTATATTTATGACTCTCATTTTAAAAGTAATTACCCTAGATTAGCATAATTTGGGGGGATTATGCTAGTTTTTATTAATCTTAATTCCGCTATAACATCATAAGTCGTCGTCATAATAGAAAACATTATTACTGTCAACAAACAATTATATTTACATAAAAATATCGTGTGTCAAGGGTTCAATATATGTTCAATTGGTCACCTAGTTAGTTGAGTATCTAAGGTAATAAATTATATATAGCTCCATCTTTAATGTAATAACACAAATACTTCACGAGAACACTAGGAATAATGCTGATAAGTGAGTATATAGTGACAGACGGAGGAGTAGGGTTGCCAAATAGGTTAAGAAAGGACTAGGATATATTTCACCTCAGTCCTAACCCACCCGTGTGAAACAAGAATCCATAGAACTCAATTAATTAATACCACCTCATCCTGTAAAAGTATAATGCCCAACACATTATCCTGTATATTTATTTATATACGTGTTTAAATAGTCATGCAGTAATAGGAGGAAAAGAAGCAGTTAGTTCTTATGAGTAGCATATATTATATAGGCCTAAGTATTATTCATGAATGTTGATTATTATTATTATCATTATTATTATTATTATTATTATTATTATTATTACCACAAATGAAGAATTATACCCAGCTCTTAATTGTTAACTACTTCAACTTTCCACAATCCCAATATGGAATGAAAATAGTGAAACGAGCTGGAAACTTGAAGAAGGGAGGCATCACTGTAAGGCTTGTACAGTCGGTGGAAAATGTCGTGTGGCTTCCATCACTGAATGTTTCATCAAGGCTTAGTAACATAAAGAATAATGATTGAACCAACACATTCACCAAATAGTATTACAATATACAGAAAGCACATTAATAAACTACTCTGAGTTTATATTTTACGAGCCTGTGAACCTTATATTTACATACAGTACTTCATGGCAGACTTAGCAGATGTGGCGACACGACTTATGCAGTCTACTGTAGGCTGGTACGTATTACTATTCTCTGTACTATATTAGGTCAGTATTGACATATTCTAGTTAACTTACACCTACCTTCTATCTTCGTGTTTATTCTTCCACTGTTCCATCCACTCCCCACATTTTCCCTATTATTTTGACCAACTGACTAACACCTACACATACATACCTGTCCTTGAGGCGTGGGCCGCGTGGTAGCCTCCAGTTCGACACTCAGTAATAGTTTCTCCTCCACTTGCAGTACGTTTTTCCTTCAGTACTGCCGAATCTATACAAATACAGGTCGCTTGTGTTTGTTCATCCCTGTAGCGTGGTGAGTGTGTTAGTTGTCCTGGTAGTTGTTGTTACTGTTGTTGAAGTTGGTCTAGTTGTTTGGCTGAGCAGACTGTAACTGGTAACTGTGTGGTAAACAAACACGCTCTGTTCACGTGGCCAGTGTGTTGTTTAGTTTAAGGTGAAGGGGGCCCGGACGGTCAATGGTACACTCTTATGGAGGAGAACCATGCATCTGGCAAGAATGCTGGCTGGAAGAGTACTGCCGACTGCTGGTGTGGTCGTCGCTAGGGAGGAAGGATCAAAGGGGGATGGATGGGGAGACATGAGGGTTGGGTCTGGAGGGAACAGTGGTGTGTGTCTGTGCTAGGCTGGGCAGGCGCACTCGTCACTTCCAGCTGACAGGGGTAAACAGAATATAAGCTGCTGCTGTGATGTAACCATGCAACACAACACACTCAAAATATGGTGTTAAATAAATATTACTTGTGGTGATTACGTAATTCTTCATGATGAATTATTAGCAGTGCTGATTAAGCAATTAAAGCTGATTGACAGAAATTTAAAGTGAATTAATCACACATTTAGTACAGCACATGTTAGGCAATCATGATTTATGCACAAACACACACATCATGTAATAATAATGATATAAATATTTATACTGATACTGAAGTAGGTAGAAGGACCGGGTTATTAATTGTGGGTTGTATTATGGGCATTTAATTACTCCAAGATGAAAAGTTATACTGAATGTTATATACGGTACCATCAATACAACACCTTACTTACCCTACCGTACAGTTGCATGCCTCTTCATTGACGCTAAGGCGCAATTTATTATAAAAAAAAACGTACCGTACAGTCGGCAACAATAGTCCTGTCGCCTCACTTAACGCTTCTTGAAGGATAATATGAGAGATAATCATCGAACAAACACAACCATCACACAGCATTGTAATATCCGGTGCACAAACATGTAAACTTCACTAGTTTTTCAGTTTACGAGGCTATAAAAGCTTGTAATTCCATGATTTAGCTGGGGTGGCGTCACGACTTTTGCCGCTTGCTGTACTGTACACTACATACCAACTACGACTGAGACTCACAAATTAGTTTAACCTTCACCTCTACTTATTAATGTACAGCCACAATCAAATATCCACCGACACTTTCCTTCCATCGTAGTAAATGTCTTGGAAATAAAGAACAAAACGTGTTGATTTTGCACCACCACATAATAATAATGATTGAGGGTGTTGAGTTGACGTAAAGTGTTGTAAGATTATATATTGATATGATACTGAGGTGGTTTGGACATGTAGAGAAAATGCAAGGTGAGGAGTTTGTAAAGGTGTATGGAAGTGAAGTTGTGGGATGTGGTGTGAGAGGCAGACCACCAGTTAGATGGCAGAACAGAGTGGAAGAGTATATAATAAAGGAGAAAAGCATGAGGGGCAGGGTAGGGCTAGACCAAAGGGGGGAGTTCCCGGAGGGAGCGAGGCGTCAGAGCTATAGATAGATAGATAGATAGATACTGACTACTGTAATAATATGCACGATGGAATAAAAGTGTGCGTGGTTATTTATTTGCTTGTTTGTGGCTGTACAGTGCCACAGCTGTATAATATATATGGATTTATAATAATTGGACACATGCTGTAGATTATACAATATAGTCTACACTTGGCATAAGGTTGGTCAGCTGATATGTTTACCCAAAGGCACTGCATATTCAAGGATACAGAATGTCCTTATTAGTTTGTTTACATTCTCTCTGTCTCTTTTATTTGTTTGTTTACATTCCCTCTCTCTCTTTCATTTGCTTCCTGCTTGCTGACACACTTCTCTATCACCTTTCTCTGGTGCTATATTATGACCTCGCTGTTGCAGTGCCTAATATCAATCAATCAATCTCTCTCTGTTGTATTGAAGTGATACATTAATAATTCAGTGTTTGAAAGGATGCTATAAACCAAATCCAGTAACTGTACGTGATACCTTTTCCATCCTCTTATTTAATTAAATGTACTAACTAAACTACAGGCAGTATTCATAATTTTCCATCCATAATCACGTAAAATACACAAATTAACGAGGTGGCTGTAACTTCCTATTTATTATGATGTTGGGGTGGGTGGGGGGGGGGAGAATCATTGAAAGTCGTAATTCGCTTTTGTTACATTGGAGTGCCTTGATTCCTCCAAAAGTATATCAGGTTACAGGACCAGGAGAGCAAAAATAATGGTACGAGTTCTGTTGCTTGGAATAGTTTGGAGGATTCAGTTGCAGCAAATTTATAAAAACACTGAATTTCCTCCCAAGGCGTGATAATAATAATAGATAGTAGGTAATAACGTCAGTATCCTCGACTATATCCCTTTCCATAGTGTTTAGAGGTATGGGGAATAAGGCTCCATTTCATTTGCATCACAGGTGTGGATAATAAACCCTCATTATCTTCCAATATAAATAAAATACGATGTGTGTGTGTGTGTGGAGAGAGTGAAGAAAGTGTGGAGTGTGAAGTGTGTGTGGAGAGTGGAGAGGGAGTGTGTGTGGAGAGTGGAGAGGGAGTGTGTGTGGAGAGAGTGTGTGTGGAGGGAGTGTGTGTGTGTGTGTGTGCGTATGTGTGGGTGTAGATCAGCGTTACATCTAACCTTTTATGACCTCAGAACTCCTTGTTGGTCAGACCAAGGCAGTCCAGCAGCCCACTACCCTGCCACCCACTACCTACCTTTAGCTAACATATCCTAGTGTCAGGTTACAGCCATATATCCAACCTTTCCCACCACCAACTAAACTTGATTTCAGCACCTCAGGTTTAGAAACGTTGGAGAGAGAGAGAGAGAGAGAGAGAGAGAGAGAGAGAGAGAGAGAGAGAGTGTGTGTGTGTGTGTGTACGCGCGTGTGTGAAGTTGTGGGCGTCTGTAGAGAGTATGGTATGTATGCGTGCGTGTGTGAAGTTGTGTGCATGTGTGTGTAGAGAGAGAGAGAGAAAGGTATGTGTGTGTAGAGAGAGAGAGAGAGAGAAAGGTATGTGTGTGTAGAGAGAGAGAAAGGTATGTGTTTGTGTGGAGAGAGAGAGAGAGAGAGAGAGAGAGAGAGAGAGAGAGAGAGAGAGAGAGAGGGAGGGAGAGAGAGAGAAGGTATGCGTGTGCGTGTGTCCAATTCGAGGAGTGTAGAGCGAGTGTTCATCGATTTCCTCGCCTTACCTTCCATATCCCACCACACTACTGATTTATCAAGTGTACAGACTCTTATATATACTGTACCTGGCGAAACTGGATCACTGGTATGTATTCTTGTGCCCCTAAACGCCCCCAAGCCTGTCCCCCTAACCCCCCCAAGCCTGTCCCCCTATTCCTGCACCCCCCTAAGCCTGCCCCCTACTCCCACACACCCCTAAACGCCCCCAAGCCTGTCCCCCTACTCCCACCCCCCCTTAATACTCGAGCAGGCTATTCGAAGCAAGTCTGGATACAAATATTGGATTGCGAGTGTACGCATGTATGTATGTATGTGTGTATGTATGTACAGTACTAAATGTGTTCCATTGTTTATTAAATTGTATTGTATAATATTATCTTAAGTGACTTACGTGTGTTGTCCCACTTCACTCTCTTTTAAATGTATCTTATGCAAATAATAATAATAATAATAATAATAATAATATAAATAATGAGCTGGGGAATAAAATGAAGAGGTCGATACATTTACATTAACCTAAAAAAAACATACACACAAAACACTGCACAGGAGAATGTATTATTAACCTTATTCCCACGTGGTATTCCGGTCATACATAGCATACTGTACATACATACATACATACATATTTTATACCCTTGCCCCACTTGTATTACCCAAACCTTAACCTTCATTCTTGGACTGTGTAGCAAGTCTCTTCAAATGTAGGTCAGGTTGAGGTGACATACATACATACATACATATATACATACATACATATATACATACATACATACATATATACATACATACATATATTTTTTATACATACATATATACATACATACATACATACATATATACATACATACACTACTATTGTCTATACGGATCTATACTTCGACACTTACTAACATTTTCCTACGCCATCCTCGCTTTGGTGGATTTAACTTGGTCATAATGTAATTATTTGTCTGAGTGCTTGTACACACTTCATTCTGCCATGTTTTCAAGATATGTGTGTGTGTGTGTGTGTGTGCGTGTGTACTAATTTGATTCTCATTGATTCTGTCTACTTGTAGGTATAGTTGTATGCCTCTTGATTGACGCTACGGCGAAAAAAAAAAAAAAAAAAATCATATCCTTTTAAGTTTTATATTCCCTTTAATGTGGTAATTATTCCCTTTTGGTACATTGGAGTACCTTGATTCCTCCAAAGTATGCCAGGAAACAGGCCCAAGTCAACAAAAATAATGGTGTTCTGTTGCCTGGAATAGTTTGGAGGATTCAGTTACTCCAGATTTACTAACACAAAACTTCCCCCTTTAATTAATTAAGGTCCCTGTGGTCGTGTATGAGAATTGAAGGCTTCTAATTCCTCCTAACTATGCTAAGAAACAAGCTCCTTCCATATACGTGGTGTTTCGTGGTAATATTTGAAGGACTAATCGAACTCCAATTTTCCGATTACATCAAGGGGTCATTTAAGGGACCCTGTGCTGTTGTCAGAAAATTGGAGGTAGAGGAGTCCTTCAAATATTGCCACGAAACACCACCTATATGGAAGGAGCTTGTTTAGTGGCATGGTCAGAAGGAATCAGAAGCCTCCAATTTTCATACATGATCATAGGGGCCTTAATTGGATCAGCTGAGAGATGCTATACTTTATTTACATATTTCACAATCACCAGTAAATAAAATATCCTGTTACTAAATATTTACAAACTTGATATAATTACTTACAAACCAGATATTAAAAGGATAATGTGTGTGTGTGGGTGTGTTTGTATTCCCATGCTTGTTATTCATTATCATACACACTATATTATAATTATATATATGCTGAGCCTGTGTTAAATGGATAATGTTAATATTAATCATCATATAACGAGGGTTTTACTGCATCATATTTATCATAAAACATCTACTAGAATATAAGTTTATTTATTTATTTACTGGTTTGTTTTGCACCTTGATATTTTGATTAGAGTAATATCCTTCCATCTTGTTTCCAGCTTATAAGTATCAAGTTTGTGAGATAAATATGATCTGGATATTTCTTCTATAATATTAACTCTTTTTTATACTACTACTATTACTACTATTATTACTATTACTATTACTACTACTACTACTACCGGTACTATATTACAACTCCTATCACTGGTAATGCTACTACTACTACTACAACAATTATTGGTACTATTACTACACAATTACTACTACTACTACTACTCCAGATTTAACAAGAAAATCTCGCCTTAACTCCCTTGCATAGAGAAAGTATTGTCCACAACCAAATTAATAGGCTATGTAGGTAGACTCCACGACATAAAGATATAATACATTACAATAATATAAAATAATAAGGTAATAAAAAGGTCTAAAAATATATCAATCAATCTACAAAAAGATACAAAACATTACATTAACATAAAATAAAATAATAAAGTAATAAAAATGTCTAATAGTATATAAATCAATCTACAAAAAGATAATTATAAAACATTACATTAAAATAAAATAAAATAATAAAGTAATAAAAAAAGGTCTAAAAACATATTTATCAATCTATTGTATAAAAATTGACCCTACATAATTATTAGGCCTATAAAGTACCAGTATAAGTCATATGAAGTAATTGACAGTAAGCTATTCTCCACAACAAAAAAAACAAAATAATGATAAAATATAATAATATAGGTAGATGTAACGAGACGACAAAAACAATAACAAATCACTCTTGGCAACTGTGCATATCAACACTAGAATTATACATATATATATATATAAAAAGGGGTGAGGCAGGAGGGGCGGGGGGATCCCATCTATAAACAGTACAGTCGGTGGCAAAAGTCGTGTCGCCTCAATCATCGCATCTTGAATTATTTATGTACTGTTGGTAAATCGGGAGTAAATGATTCCTCCAAACTACTCCAGACAACAGACCACCATTATTTTTGCTAATCTGGTCCTGTTTTCGTATTAAGCATTTGGTTGAAGATTCGAATGGTCCAATTTACCAACGAAGTAATTTAAATGGATATGTTATTGTGCATTGATTTATTTCTGTCCTTCTAGGTATTCAAAACACACCTAAATACTTATTAGTACTCGTGACAGTACAGTACCAAAAGTGTATTGTCCCCTTAAGGATAAGATACAGGCTTAAAAAAAAATAAAAAAATACAGGCTTAAAAAAAAATATATATATATATACAAGCTTAAAAAAAAAAAAAAAAAAAATACAGGCTAATCATCAAAAACACATTAAGAACTACACTATCCAGGTGACAAAGTAATAAAATGTCTCTGGTTTCTCAGGTTACGAACATGTGAAGCTTATAAATATTTCCACAATTAATTCATGACTTGGCAGAAGTTGGGACCGACAGGACTTTTGCCGCCGACTGTACAGTACACATATGAGTAGTTAATATGATATAGGGGCCTACAGGTATACGTACTAACTACATTTCGTTATCCATCTGGTTTTTGTTCTCATTGCTACGTTGTGTGGTGTTGTCTCTACAGCATCTCACACTATCTACTGTACTGTACTTTATATACGATGCCTTATACTTCAATACTTAAGTTATATCGGTACTACATCGCTGTATCCCTCTCGTTTCTGTTCTCGTTGCTGCGTTGTGTTGTGGATTCTTCATCGAGGGTGAGGCCTGGGTTGGTGTAGCCCTCCAGGTCAGCCAAGGTGTCGGGTAGTCTGGTGTTCATAGTCTCCCAAAGAGGAAACACCACCACCGCCGCCACCGCCGCAGCACAACCGAACACCACCGATATCGACCAAGGGGGGTGTGCGTCCTGTTGAAAAGAGGAAACACAAAAACACACAGTCATTTAAGAGGATACGTACTCTCATGATAAGATAGAGGAGCTACTGAAACCTCCTACAAACTAACTATGCCATACTAAAGACAGTTCCCCCCATTGAAGTATAACACTGTGGAGAAACAAACAGGAAGCAGTATCCCTCTTGTAATTCCTGTAATGCACTCACTACCAAAGTCGAGCCACTAACCAGAGCACTCATAATGAAGGGAGCGACGATAGCACCAGCACGAGAAGACATCATACCAGCACTCATACCCTGTGTTCTCAGTTCGGTGGGGATGAGCTCCAGGGAATAGAGGAACACGATATTGAAGGCCGCTGTACTGAGCATTTTGCCTACCATTACCAGAACCACTGATAGCCACTTGAGGTCTGAAAGAAACAGAAAAAAAAATGGCTAGAACATAATATAAAACTCAATTTTTAAGATCACTCACTCCTGAGCTAATGTCCTCTTTTCTTCTGTTTATTTTCTTTCGTGTTTGCTGCATGTCCCACCTAGAACTTTATTACCTTCCCCATGTCCCTCCTTTCCCTCGAGGTTGCTGTCCCATCTTTCTATTACCTTCCCCATGTCCCTCCTTTCCCTCTATTTCCCTCGAGGTTGCTGTCCCATCTTTCTATTACCTTCCCCATGTCCCTCCTTTCCCTCTATTTCCCTCGAGGTTGCTGTCCCATCTTTCTATTACCTTCCCCATGTCCCTCCTTTCCCTCTATTTCCCTCGAGGTTGCTGTCCCATCTTTCTATTACCTTCCCCATGTCCCTCCTTTCCCTCTATTTCCCTCGAGGTTGCTGTCCCATCTTTCTATTACCTTCCCCATGTCCCTCCTTTCCCTCTATTTCCCTCGAGGTTGCTGTCCCATCTTTCTATTACCTTCCCCATGTCCCTCCTTTCCCTCTATTTCCCTCGAGGTTGCTGTCCCATCTTTCTATTACCTTCCCCATGTCCCTCCTTTCCCTCTATTTCCCTCGTGGTTGCTGTCCCATCTTTCTATTACCTTCCCCATGTCCCTCCTTTCCCTCTATTTCCCTCGTGGTTGCTGTCCCATCTTTCTATTACCTTCCCCATGTCCCTCCTTTCCCTCTATTTCCCTCGTGGTTGCTGTCCCATCTTTCTATTACCTTCCCCATGTCCCTCCTTTCCCTCTATTTCCCTCGTGGTTGCTGTCCCATCTTTCTATTACCTTCTCCATGTCCCTCCATTCCTTCGTGCTTGCTGACCCATCAAACTCTGTAACATGTCGGGGCTGCTCGGTCAGACAGCTTAAGGAACTTCAACAACAACTCTCTAATATAACATGTGAACCTTCTCACTCGTACTACAGTGGTTTTCCAAGCCTAAAGTATTCATTATCTATCATTAAATCAAATCATGTCCAATTCCTAAACTAGAATTACTATCCAAGTATATACAGGTATACGTAAACATTTATTCACGTCAACTATACCTTCAGAAATCAGGGGCTGAGCCAAGAGAGCAACTGCACAACCCGCGAAGTCGAAGATGAGCATTTTCCTGCGACCGAAGTACATGACGATGGGAATCATGATAGTGGCAGAAGGCAACTCCACCAGACCAGCGATGGCCACATAGACGAAATGGTTCACGTTGAGGGATGAGGCGCCCAGAGTGAGGCCGAAGAACAGCATGGCCACCACGAAGTAATCAACACACATGACAATCGTGATGAGACGCAGCTTTGGTGTCCTATGCATTCATGGGTACCACAAAAAAAAAAAAAAAAAAAAAAATAGTACATATAAATAAAAGATATAAATAAGTAAATATGAATAAATATAATAAATACATAATAAGACATAAGTACAGTGCATAAAGTAGCTGCAGATTGAGAGATAAAAAAACGTGTTGGTAAATAAGGAGGTCTCTTGATTCCTCCAAACTATGCCAGGAAACACACACACCCTCAATGGTATACTATAATAATAGGGAATCTGTTAGCATACCATTGAGTGTGTGTGCGTTTCCTGGCATAGTTTGGAGGAATCAATGACCTACCAATTCACCAACAAGAGAACCAAACCCCCCCTTTTCACTTTACTTCATCTCCCTTTACAAAAAAAAAAAAAAAAAAAATTACTTGAATAAAAAAATAAAAAAAACTTCTTACTTGAATAATACGGCTGTTCTCATTAAGATGTTGTAGAGTTTGGTCCATATGGTGCTCTTACTCGTATCCTCGGAAGGTCTGACACTCACAGCCTGGAATGGGGATATATAGATTGACTTTTGTTCTCACCTCTTGACACTTTGATCATTATTACACAGACATTCCATTCAGTTAATCATGAGTGAAGCGAGGTGATGTTTCTCTCTCTCTCTCCCCCTCGCCCTCGCCCTCTCTCTCTCTCTCTCTCTCTCTATTATACCACATATCAATTCACATTATTATATACCTGTTCCTGAACCCTGTACATGATCTCTAGAAGTTCTTGGTCAGGTGGGAGTGTGACCTTGTTCCAGACTGCTGCCCTCTTGACCTCCTTCAGTGCCCTCTGGTGTTGACCCACTACTGCCAGCCAACGTGGAGATTCACCCAGGAAACTGCAACACCCTCACACACTGTCGTTACTCGACTGTATTTGGCAAAAGTTGCACATAAAATTCCCTGCATGATATTATGATGTACAGCCGGCAGCAAAAATTCGTGTCCATCACATGTACTTAATTAATATTGCTAATATGATCAAAATAGTAGCTGCATTAATATTGCTAATATGATCAAGATAGTTGCTGCATTCTGAACCAGAGTTTGCATTCGAACAACATGTGTAACTTACTACAGATATAAGAATTATATCAGTCATCTCTACATTCAAATTGTATGAAAAAAATCACTATAGCTCATACGGAAGGTGGTGGAAATGAAGCGAACTTATGATGCTCACTGTACTACAAACTTATCCTGCTGACTGTACTACAAACTTACAAAATGACAATGAATAGCACACACAAACCAGATTTAAGTTACATGGAGGTAATACACTTTTGGTACACAACAAAAAACCTATCGTTACACCTTCTGAGCGATACAAAATGACACCACGAATGAAGGATTTTGATAACAGATGCGGCCGCAACATACATACATACATACATACGTGGTCAATAATAATCATCCACATATGGGTATCTCAAACAATTTACTGTCTAATGTTTTCACGTTCATATATGATGTTATTGTTTTAAGTAGTGGGTAGATGTTTGCATTAAATTAAAAGATGGTACTTAACCTATTTATTGGAAAGTTTATCATCTAAGGAACAGAGATAAGCTGTCAAAATCTTACGTAAGTTACCCCTATATGGATGATTATATATGACCTCGACTGTACATACGCAGGGATACCAATGTGAGAAGGCTGTTATCAAAAGTTCAAAATCCTTCATTCATTGTGTCATTCTGTATCGTACAGAAGATGTATCGATAGTTTTTTTTTTAGTACATTGGAGAGCCTTGATTCCTCCAATGTATGCCAGGAAACAAGATTAGAAAAACAACAAATAATGGTGGTCTGTTGCTTGGAGTAGTTAGGAAGAATCAATTGCTCCAGATTTACAAACATTGTATTATTATCCCCTGGCTTAAATTAAACCATCCAAATCATAAAATGTTGTTGTTAAAAATTATATCAGAAGAGCCTGGTTATGTCATTCTATCTATATTCTAAGTCTATCTTTATATAAATAATGCTATACCTCCTTTGTACAACACACACACACACATAAATAACACCATACACGGATATTCTTACACACACACACACACCACCATACACGGATATTCTTACACACACACACACACATACACGGATATTCTTACACACACACAACACCATACACATACACGGATATTCTTACACACACACACACGCACATACACATACACGGATATTCTTACACACACACACACACACACATATACACGGATATTCTCACACACACACACAACACCATACACGGATATTCTTACACACACACACACACACAACACCATACACGGATATTCTTACACACACACACACACACACACGGCCCCATTATGCATTGTTGTTTTTACTGACTAGAGGGCTGGGAGGAAGAGTAGGCAGGGTAAGGACACGGCCGTCTGTAACCATCTCCAGTCTCTGATGAAATAGGCCCAAGCTGAGAAAAGGATCGTACCAGTAGACCACGAGAAGAATTGAAACAAACCAATTTTCGATCTCATCCTCAATTCTGTCACCTCCAGCACTGAGAGGAGTATTAAAAAAAAACATGAGTAAATTAATAAGTAAATACATAAATTAGTAACGTGTTATTATTATATTCATCATTATCTATCCCCACCCCCTCTCTCTCTCTCTCTCTCATTTCCTCGCCTCCCCCACCCTCTCTCTCTCTCTCTCTCTCTCTCTCTCTCTCTCTCTCTCTCTCTCTCTCTCTCTCTCTCTCTCTCTCTCTCTCTCTCTCTCCATCGTCGTTATCATCACTATCATCATCATTATGCCCCTCTGTGCTTTCAACACCCTCGACAGACACACAGACAAAGGGAAGGAAACAATAATATTCTGTTTTGAAGTACTGTTGTTGTTGTTGTTGTTGTTGTTTCTGTAGTCATGTTATGTTGGTTTTATTCCATGGAGCTATTATACCTTACTCTGTTCAAAATTTGTGTTCTACTGGCCTCTTATGCTTAGATAAATAGAAATAGATAGATATAGAGATAGATATATAGAAAGATAGATAGATAGATAGATAGATAGATAGATAGATATAGATAGATAGATAGATAGAATGAAAGATAGATAGATAGAATGAAAAATAGATAGAAAGATAGATATATAGAAAGATAGATATAGATAGATAGATAGAATGAAAGATAGATAGAAAGATAGATAGATAGAAAGATAGATATAGATAGATAGATATAGATAGATAGAAAGATAGATAGATAGACATATAGAAAGATAGATATAGATAGATAGATGGAATGAAAGATAGATAGAAAGATAGATATAGATAGATAGATAGAGAAAGATAGATATAGATAGAGAAAGATAGATATAGATAGATAGATATATAGATAGATAGATAGATAGAGATAGATAGATAGAAAGATAGATAGATAGATAGACAGAGGCCAGTGTAACACAAATTTTGAACAGAGTATATAAAAAAAAAAATATAGTGTTCTATGCATCTTGACTGGGAGGGACGGAAAGCAGTGAGTGAGTGAGAAGGGTATTTCCATCCCTCTCCCATGCATGACCTTCCTTCTCACCCTCAAACCAAATTAGGGGTTACCTGCGAGCGTTGCTGACTGACTGACTGCACCGTTGAAAAAACAAAAACAAAACGAAACAAATAGAAAAATGGTGGATAATTATAGCTAGCGAGGGTGATAGGGTTGCCACTTATCCATTATTAAGATATTAATATATTCACTGTATATTAAATAAGGAGGTAATCTACTCTTGGTATTGTATATTAGAGAGCCAAGCTGATTCCTCCAATGTATGTCAGAAAGAAGGACTGGATTAACAAAAGTAAATGGTGTCCTGTTGCTTGGATGGTTTAGAGTTTAGAAGGAATCAGTTGCTCAGGATTTGCCAACACTGTATTTCACCCTGAGGCCAATGAAAGAATATTATCAAGGTCTGGGTATGATGGTAGTCAACAACAACCACGTCAACAACAACAACCATACCAACAACAACAACCATACCAACAACCCTCCCCAAGCCTGTCCCCCAACTCTCACACCCCTAATCCCTCCCCAAGCCAGTCCCCAACTCCCACTCCCCTATGAACACACACACACACACACACACACACAAACACAAACACATACCAAGGATATAGCCCGTTTGAAGTGATGTAGGATGCATGGTACCCAGAAAGAAGCGTGCAGTGAGTAAACTCCACATGTTAGGGAGCCAAGCCGACCCCAAGGCGATCACTGTGTAGCTTAGTGTTGAAATGGTGATCATAGTTTTCCGTCCAAACCTATACCCACCAAGAAAGGAAATAGTAATGGAAATTGTAACTGTAATAGGAAGGTATATTTAATTGTTAGCAGTGTAATAGCAATGAAAGTACTAATGGTATATATTTAATTGTTAGTAGTGTAATAGCAATGAAAGAACTAATGGTATATATTTAATTAATTGTTAGCAGTGTAATAGCAATGAAAAAACTAATGGTATATATTTAATTAATTGTTAGCAGTGTAATAGCAATGAAAGAACTATTGGTATATATTCAATTACAAGGATACTAGCACTGTAGGTATATATTCAATTACTAGCAGTGTAATAGGAATGAAAAAACATTATTCAATATGTCATGTCATAACACTATTCAATTGATCATATTTCCAAATTTCCACAAGATTCGCTTTACAGTTCCTCTTTTAATTATTTTTTTCTCCAGCACGAGACTAATTTCACGAACCTGTCAGCAAGGAACCCGTTGAAGAGAGCTCCCACCAGCATACCAAACATATACATACTCTGGTAGGTGGCCCGTGCATACTTCTTCCCACACACCAACTGGAACTGAATACATAAATTTGATGATGGAATTGAAAGTTGTAAATAATAATAATAATAAAAATAATAATAATAAACGCTTTATTGAACAGAATGCAGCTCTGGGGCTAAAACTATACATTCGTAATAAATGAACATAATGGATGAATATAGTGAGATGTATAATATATATACAAAGATGATACATGTACAGTACACTCCACAATATTTCCACCTGGACCACCCCATCACTAGGCTTGGCTAAAGTGGCAACATCGCTTCGCTTGTGTGAGCTCCTGTGCATATACAAGACAACATTTCGAATCTGCAAAGCTTCATCTTCATCTTCAGAAGTCAGCTTGGCATCAAATGCAACTCCCAGAATAACCAAATTCTCAGACCCCTTCAATACAGTCCCATCAAGAATCAAGGTTGGCGATAAAGCATACACGTGTGAGACTTGGATACAACCAGGGTTCATATAGATACAACCATTGTGCTAGTCTTGCCAGTATTCAACCTCATACCTCACAACTTGCACCAATCACTAATCTTATTCAGGTCACGATCCAATAACTGAGCAACAGAAACCCTGGCACCAGGGGTTTGCACAAAAGTAATGACAGTGGAATCATCTGCATAACCATACAAATAATTCTCCAAGATATTAAAGAGTTCAGAGGTATACAGTAGGAACAACAAAGGTCCTAAGACACTTCCTTGAGGCACCCCAGACGCTAATTCAACTCTTTCAATCTGCACACCATCCACAACAACATACTGGCATCGATCAGTCAGGAATTGTGACAAGACAGACAGGATTTTGTATATATTATCCCTACTGTACTAAATCTGATTTTCTATTTATATGAATTCTAACTGGCAGACGTAAACTGAAATAATAATGAGGTGATAATGGTATTACTTTGATACGGTTTTTAATGTTTGATAATCACATATATAACAGCAGATAATTTGCAGATAACTAACTGATTAATCAACTGACTAACCTCTGAAGTGACAGTGGAGGTGAAGGTGTCGTCAAAGTCCCACTGAGTACATGGCTGTTTCTCCAGACGTCCCTCACTCACCTCCACCAGGTAACTACACGAGTCACTGTATGGTGGGGGTACAAAGGGCAAGGGTGTGTTAGTTAGTATCTCCTCACTAATCCTTCACACTTACATGAAGGAGGCACTGACGGTACAAGCAAAGGGGTACATTTTTCACCCTTTTTTCACACTTAATTATTAGGTTTACTGTTACATGAAGGAGGCATTGAAGACACAAAGGGCATGGGTGTTCATTACTCACTCCACCTTCACACTAACAATGTTTACTGATACACGAAGAAGGCGATGAAGACACAAAAGGGGAGAAATGACAAGATCTTAATTGTTGCAGTTGGTGTGAAAATAGATAATACAGTTTTCTTTGAAAGGTTACATAGACTTGCTATAAACGTTAAGGGGGTAATTCGCTTTTTATCACATTAGAGTGCCTTGATTTCTCCAAAGTATGCCACGAAATAGGACCAGGAGAGCAAAAATAATGGTGTTCTGTTGCTTGGAAAAGTTTGGAGGATTCAGTTGCTCCAAAATTTACCATCACCGAATTTCCTCTTTAAGATGGTAATTCTTTTTTTTGGTGTGTGTGTGTGTGTGTGTGTGTGTGTGTGTGTGTGTGTGTGTGTGTGTGTGTGTGTGTGTGTGTGTGTGTGAGTACCCTCCTTACTTTTGTTTGGAGTGTGAGTTGTTATAGAGTTGTTCAGGTGTGTAGACGAGTGCATTAGGTGGCAGGTGACAGGTGTGGTCCACATCAGGTGCCATAAATGCTCCGGCAACGGTGTGGTATGGCAACAGTGAGTACCCTAAAAACACACAACAGGGAATTATTATATGGCAACAGTGAGTACCCTAAAAACACACAATCATACACGAACATTGTCCTTATAATTAACACAATCATAAAATTAAATATACAGACCATAACAATCAGTGGAAATACAAACTCAA
Source organism: Petrolisthes manimaculis (assembly GCA_034508575.1). Lineage (NCBI taxonomy): Eukaryota > Metazoa > Arthropoda > Malacostraca > Decapoda > Porcellanidae > Petrolisthes > Petrolisthes manimaculis. Next base: position 147,551 of record JAWZYT010003294.1, read on the forward strand.
CCCCACAATACAACACGGACATTCTTGCATTAGATTGTGTAAAGAATAAGATGAGTTCACACACGGTCACACACACACACACACTACAAACAAAGCCATCCATCCATGCATCGTACCACACTATCAATCGTCAACACCACGGACATTCTTTACTTCCTATATGCATACGATGACAGACCAACACTAAATAATATACTCACAGTAAGCCATGGTCACCACATAAAAGATATTCCATTTCCCGGTACCCAGTTTGGTAAGTATAGTATCAAAGTTATCATCTGGGTTAGGAGTGGTAGGAGTGGTTGTTGAATCATGGGCCGTAACACCAATTTGACTGTCATTCATCATTCCTTTATCTCCTTCACTCACTATCCCTCCTCCATTCTCATTTCCACTCACTTTCCCGCCAATTTCATCCTCATGGATTTTCCCGCCATTTTCAATTCCATTCACTTTCCCGCCATTTTCACCATCATGGATTTTCCCGCCATTTTCAATTCCACTCACTTTCCCGCCAATTTCACCACCACTCGCCTTTCCTTCGTTTGCTGTCATCCTAGGCTGCTCTGTCACCCACACATCTTGAAAACAGAAAATAAAAAATATATAATACAAAATAATAAAAAATAAAAAATAAATATAAAAAATATAAAAAAATAATTAATACAACACGTGCATGCCAAGAAAACAACAACAACAGCAACAATACCTCAGGCAGTGTCTTAATAAAAAATGCAATAATTTAATAAACAAAACAAAATTCCCTTACTGCTTGGCTGACGCTTTGGTTGGTTGGATTACTTTGGCTATTGAAGTTTAATTAATGCTTATCGTAATTGCAGAATAAAATAGGATATGTGTGGATGTGGAGAAATATGTGTTTGTGTGTGTGCATCCTCCAATTTATATTATATGCGTGCGTGGAGAAATGTGTGTTTGTGTGTTCACCTCCAGTTTCTATTATACCCTGTCTGGCATCCTATATATCTACTATGGCCTTGTACAGCAGTACAACAACAAAGAACAAAGGGACCCTGTGATGCAGTCAGATAATTGGAAATACAAAAGTCCTTCAAATATTCCACGAAACACACACACCTATATGGAAGGAGCTTGTTTCGTGGCATGGTCAGGAGGAATCAAAAGCCGTCAATTTTCATACACGATCACAGGGTCCTTAATTAATACCTCCATAATATATCACGAAACAGGACTAAATTAATAAAAATAATGGTGGCCTGTTGCTCGGAATAGTTTGGAGGAATCATGATCTCCAAAAATGCCAATGTTATAACCTCCCCTTAAGGGATCATTGCCTGCCTGTCCTTGGATACGTGAGGCAGGCAGGATAAAGAATTGACCAACACATAAATAAGAGTTCAGCTTCATCATTGTTCTCATTTCCTGGATAGTGACGTGTATAAATAAGGTGTCGCCATCTAGTGGGACAGAAGAGAAGCTACCAAAATAACTACGAAGCTCTCTACTGTCTCATCAATCTATACCCAAAAAAAATGAGGTCACTTTTTGGGATTGCCAGTTCTCTAACAAACACTCTTTTCATTATTAGAAGCCTGTTTCTAAATTCTTGGAACGGAAATCCTCTGTGACAACACTACTTTTGGGAATGATATATATATTCAATTTGAACATTATTACAGGAAGTGGTGTCATACTAAATGTTCCAGAGAAATATTGGTTTATACTTTAGAGAAACAGTACAGTCCTCTATATATAACCTTAGTATTATAACACACACACATAACTTTACAGAAAAAATATTATAATTGGGTTTTAAAATACGGGACATTACGAGCTTGACTCAATCCTGTAAAGACACAAATAGGTAAGAAAATTCACACACACACACACACACACATAGATACACAACTTTAAAGAAAAATATGATAATTGGGTTTTAAAATAAGGGACAATACGAGTTTGACTCAATCCTGTAAGAACACACACACACACACACACACAGGCAAAACAGCTGTGTGATCCCTATACGTATAATGAATGAGATGTATAGAGACATTCCCCTCCCATTGACCTTGTGTGAAATGGATGGACTCTATGGTTGGTTAGTGGGTGACTGGGTGGGTTGGTTGGTGATCACTGAACCGTACATCCGCAGCCGAGGTGTTAACCAGCCCGCATTCCTCAGTTAAGGCTCAATTTCACACTTGTTTGTTGTTGGGAGTTTTTGTAAGCTCCCATACAAAAGTAATTAGGACCGATTACACAGTGGTTAGATGTGATTCTTTTAAGTAGTTACACAAACGTTTATTTTATCGTGATTAAATGTAAGCTCCCACACAAAAGTTAGGCTCAATTTCACACTTGTTTGTTGTTGGGAGTTTTTGTAAGCTTCCATACAAAAGTACCGATTACACAGTGGTTAGATGTGATTCTTTTAAACAGTTAAACAATACGAGAGTTAGGCTCAATTTCACAGTGGTTTATTGATTATTTTAAGTAGTTATACGAAAGTTAGGACAGATTTCACTATGGTTAGAACTTAGAAGTGATTTTTTAAGCAGTTATACGAAAGGTTAAACAGGTTTCTTGGTTAGGTTAGGTTTGTTGGCTAAGTTAGGTTAGGTTAGTTTAGACAGGTTGGTTAGGTCAAGTTAGGTTAGGTTTGTTGGTTAGGTTAGGTTAGGTTTGTTGGTTAGGTTAGGTTAGGTCAGGTTAGGCAGGTTGGTTAGGTTAGGTTGGTTGGTTAGGCCAGGTTGGGTTAACTGCAAATGTCGTTGACCTTATGAATGCACAAGCAGCTTTCATCCTCCCTCGATCCCTACCTCCCCCCAAAAAGATTGCCAGTTGATTGTACACCGTGTGTGTGTGTGTGTGTATGTATGTGTGTGTATGTGTGTGTGTGTGTGTGTGTGTGTGTGTGTGTGTATGTGCCAGCAAGCGACATATACTGTACAGGTTGTTTTTGATGGTACCGTGTGTGTATGTACCAGCTAGCCACCCGTTGTTAGATATGTGTGTGTGTGTGTGTGTCACCTAGCAACTGGTTGTTTGAAGGTGTGTGTGTGTGTGTGACAACGGATGTACCTAACAGCGAACAATGATGAGGCTCAAGGTCTGTGATGTACTTTACTATTTATCTGTCTGTCTGTCTGTCATTTTTCCTTCCTCGTCAACAAACAACATAAATATAGTATTACATATTTTGTGACACTCATCACTTCAGTAACTACCGGTATAAAAGTCATGTTTATTTTGGTTTGTAAGAATAACATGACAAGCAGTTTAATTCATTCGATCAGTTATTATAATACACCTGCCAACTTCCATCTTAATAATATTTTCTTGTTATTTCTTATACACTTGTTTATCTTCCTATAACGAATTAAAATATGCATTACCTTGATTATAATGATTAATATATATGCATTAATTAAGTAATTTAAATTGAAATGAAAGGTAATATAAACTAACATAATTTATCTCATAATCTAAGGCAAGTCCGAAAAATCACATACACACAAACAAACAAACACACATACAAACAAACACACGACACACACACAAACAAAAACAGACACACGACACACACAGACACACATACACACACAAACAAACACACATACACACACACAAACAAACACACATACACACACGACACACAACACTCTTTAATTTTTGGTTTACACGTCATTTTCGTCACGTCACTGGTTTCACTATTATAAAGCCAACTGACTGATGGTTCTCCTCTCAATGGATCCCTCAAATGGTGGGAACTCTTGAATTTTCTGCACAATAATTGTTTTCACCTTCCTCTAACCTTCATTTCGCCATTTGTTGTCCCTTTGCTCGTCTTTCTCATGCAGGAAATACACACCCACAAACAATCAAGCACACATACACGAACGTACACACAAACGTACACGAATCGACAATCAAGCACACACACACACAGGAATTACACACCCACACGCAAACACACATACACGAACGGACGCACAAACGAACACACACGTGTACACAGACAAAACAAGCATAATATTACTTATTACTCTGAAGTGGATCATAATTATATTTTAGGTTAATTGGAGGGCTATTTATATTCTAGGTTAATGGGAAGGTTACATTATTATATTCCGCTATTAAATTGTCAGAGGAAGCCGGTTGTGTCAGTGCATCTCTACACTAAAACTTCATCAAATCCACAACAATAGTATTAAACGTGTGCAACAATTACACGCAGCTTAGATAACAACCATCACCACCACCATGATCGTTTATATGCTCCGTAGTGCATAATAATAACCAACCCAGCAGTGAGCAGCCTCAATCCTCCGTAAAAATGAGGAAAAAATAAGTGACCACCTGTTGCTTTGATGCTAACTTACAAAAAGATGCCAGGCAACGCCATTCCATATTTTCCTATACTGTAGTAGAGATTCTCCTTCTGCTGATGATGATTGGTAACGAGTGACAATTTTAGTGTTTATTTATTGTTAACTAGTTATTGGAAAGTTCGTTGTGCCATATACTGTTTATTCTGCTTTTTTTAGGGGGGGGGGGAAACCTGACGAAAATGTTATGCCGGTAGTGTAAATTTGCGTCTATAGTATCTTATGTATTTATTATTGCTACTATGACCAGATAGTTGCATTCTGAACCAGGTCTAATTCCAACAACATACGTAAATTATCATATGAGAACTATATCCGTCATCTCTGCATTAATAGCGAATACATATGTAGGTGGAAATGAAGCGAACTTATGCTACCGACTGTACCAGGTCCCTCAAGCAATATCTTGGCTTTATCGGTAAATGTTTCGCCTGGTAACATAACCAGTAATTGTTCAAGGTCTGACCAGTGACCACGCTTACATTTATTTCTCTTCCATTATAGAAGGCTGCCATTTAGTGTTGAAGGGAAACGACACCGACGTCAAAAGTTACCGTAAATAATTATAATAATGTGTGAAATACCACCAGTGGAGTACTATATCAAGGGTGTATACTGCACCTTCATCTAGTTATTCGTATACATATAATTTTCAGCACTGTCGAGAAAAACATTCACAAACATCCTCAAATTGCACTAGTCAATAATATACAGTTACGAAGGAAAGACCTAACCTAACGCTTCTTCACCTTATACAATACCAACCCTGAGTAGACTGATCATCACACACTGACACACTCTCAAACCAACATAAACAAATAAAAGCACGTGGGACTAGATGCACCTACCAGTACCGTAGTTGCGTTGCTCCCCACTCTCCAGACCTCAACTGACTGGCCCACTCCACTGTGTCTGACAGTGTCTCTCTGCTAATGTTCACTGGTTTCAGCCAGCCAGCCATCCAGTAGACGGCCTTTTCATTCCCCTCCCCTCCTGTTACCCCCCCCCCCCTCCACACACACATACATACCCAACTCAGTACCCACCAAAAAAGAGATGCATACTAGTGTTTCTCATTCTTGCTACTCATCATTATACCACCTGCACGAACACCACCATTTCCACTCTGTCAACCACTTAATTATAGGTTACCATCATTACTTCCTCCACTTACATCCCGTTAGGGGGTATTGCCTATAGTAATGTGGGCAATACTTACAGGGTTTTGGCGCCCCTTCGGCCCCAGCCACTAGCTTTCAGTTCTTCAACTGTCCCTCTTTTCTTTTTATTTCCTTCCTGCTTACTGTCACACCTCTCTATCACCTTTTTCTGGCGCTATAGGACCTCGATGTTGCGGCGCCTAATATCCATCAATCAAAAAAAAATAAATCCTCCACTCCTCCCGGCACTTCACCACCACTACCACTACCACCACCACCATTTCCACACTGTCAACCACTTAATTAGATTACCATTCACCACCATCATCACTTCCTCCATTGACATTACCACCATCACCTCCACCACCACTACCACTACTATTACTATTCACCACCAGTATCACCACCAATACCTCTCACCCAATCACCAACAAGGAACTACGTACAGACAGCGATGACGAAACATTTGTACAATCTTAGACAAAAATAAATGAATTCTCTCTCACGGTCTCACCAGACAACCTCTCACCCATAGTATTCATAACTTAACGGGATCCTAATGTTAATATTATGTTTCTTGGGAAAATTTCTAGGCTTCAAATTCATCCAAACTCCACCAAGAAACACAATCTCAGTATAGTTAGTTATTATTATTATCCTATTATTATTATTATTATTATTATTATTATTATGGAGGTTTAAGTATCTTCCAAATCTTGAAGCAGTATAGCCTTTCATATCAACAGTATAATTATCATATAGGAATTATAAAGCAACTGATAAACTTTACAATATTAACTCTTAATTAAGAAAACCAAGCAATAAAATAATATATCACAATTATACTTTATGAAAACTACAATAATACCAAAAATTCTAAAATGATTTCAGATAAACTTTATAATTATACAACTATACATTATTAGGTCTGAAATACTTAATACATAGATAGATTACTCGTACTACAGACTCACACACGAGGAGTATATCTTATTAGGCTAGGCTATATGACAAGGAAAACATTTTGTTGGTTTATAATTCAACATTGATAAACATACAAAGATAGATAAAGATAGATAGATAGATAGATAGACGGAGTGCATAAACATAATATTATCCCTATATTTATCCTTCGCCTTATTCTTACGCAATCTATGTAGCCTACAGTCACGGTCAAAAATCTTGCATCGTGTAAGTAAGTGATCCGTACGTGGGAGTATATTATCTTATGTACCAATTAATATTACAGAAAGCCACAGGTGTTGTTTCGTGACATTTTTCGAGGTGAGTTCATCCAAAAGTGTTGCAAGAATATTAACCTTAACAACTTTACGTAACAGGTATAATGTTTATATGATGTCAGCAGGAGGCTTCCCCCAAACCACTCCTTTGTGCTTCTCTCACATTGCCAACACCAGCCTGGATCCTCTCTCTCTCTCTCTATCTCTCTCTCTCTTATATATACTGTATATACTTGACGCACATACATACACTCACAACCAAATCACGTTCACCTTCACTGTATTCCAACCCCATACTAATACAACTCTGCAGTAAATATTGTTTGTAGTGATGGCAGTGTATGGCAACTTTATCACAACACTAGGAAGAAAATGAAGGGAGAAAAAAAAATATTACGGAGAACCACCAAACCTGTTTTTTTTTTGTTTTTTTTGAGCAACACGAAGGCAACAAACAACAGGTATAATGCGAGTTAATAATATGAAATAATGTGTTTTATACCTGTTTTGTGAGTATTTTTTATTAATTTGTAAGGTAAGATTAGTGTGTAGTAGTTCATTCACAGTTGTCGAAAGGAGATCACTATAAAAAATAGTCTGCAGTTATCTTTTAAGATAATTTTTTTTAGTTGGTGAATTGGATGGTCTCTGATGATTCTTCCAAACAATACTAAGAAACAATCGAATATACATAAAAATTAAAGTTTATGCATATACATTTACGTTATACATATCTACAAAAACTACTACCGGTACGAATTTATCTCACCGATGGTCTCATAAAATACGAATTCGATAAGGTATTAATTTTTTAGTATCGTATTTATTTATTTATTTTTGTTGGTGTAGCATTGTGTGTTTGTTTACATTGTTTGTTTATCTATAACTTCCCTCATTAAAATTCCCAATCAAAACAAGACGACCAATACCTGAAGCAAAGACGAGGTGTTATTACGGTAATTAATGTTTATTTATACACCTCATCAGGGATTGAGTGATTGATTGATATTAGGCGCCACAACATCAAGGTCATATAGCACCAGAGAAAGGTGATAAAGAGGTGTGAGAGCAAGCAGAAAGGAAATAAAATTAAAAGAGGGACAGTTGAAGACCTAAAAGGGAGTGGCTGGGGCCCAAAGAACAAGAGAACCAATAGGTAAAGTAAAGACAAGGAGTTATTAATTACTAGGCTACTCACACAGCTCATCGGGGCAGAGGAAGGCTATGCACCATCAAGGATAAGCTAAGTTTAGTCCAACACTTACCATTGTTGTTGAACTTGTTTATATTATAACATCTCTTACAAACTCAGTCACTAATCATTTCCATCACGGTCCAATCTGTATCTTTTCCTTAATTCTGCATCATTGTACATGTTCAAAATGTCCTTTCGTTGACGGTAAAACCTTCTTCGTCTTATTCTTCCTTCTGCCATCTTTACTACTTTGGCTGTTACTCCAGTTTGTAAACACAGATGTCGTTTTCGTTTATTAATACTTTTCCAAATTCCAACGGCACCGGACTTGGCATCGTCGTTTGCTAAACTAAGTATTTTTTTATTGTAATTGTCGAGCTCCCCTATTTGTAGCACTGAGGTTGTGTTCTTTCTGGCACAGTTAGGAGGAAGCAACAGCAGAATCCTCCCAATTTATCAACAAGAAAATTTCGCCTTATATATTAAAAGTGGATTATCAATGGAAGAGTAACCTACGTGTGAGGGTTAAACAATCACTAAGAATCAAGGCCATTTTACATATATTTATTTATTCATCGACTTAATTTATCAATAGATCTGTAAAGAGTTATAATTATGTCCAGTACACTAACAATGTTACATCTTTGTGAAGGTTTTAATTAATTATGTAAGAATTGAAGAGATGGAAGACTTTTATTGATTTGTTTATGTATTCGTTTTATATATTTGTGTATACACCATTTAGGCTACTATATTATAACCTGTTGGCCATGGCTTGAAGTATTATACGGTAGATACTTCCTTGCTGGCCTTGTACTTTCATCCTTCCACCACTCCCTTCTCTCACACCCTCCCTCCCTCACTCCCTACTTCTCTCGCTATCCTACCTACCTCCAGCCAACGTCCTCACCTCCCTTCCTCCCTCCCTCACCCCATCCTATCCTCACCCCCTCCCTCCCTCGCTATCCTACCTACCTCCAGCCAACGTCCTCGCCTCCCTCCCTCCCTCACATCCTCCTTTCCACCCTTCCACACTCACAACCATTTCCTTCCTCCTTCTCCTCGCTATACACCCTCCCTCCCTCGTTTCCCATCATTGTCTAGTTTGTCTTCCTTCCATCCCCTCTGTCCACCTCCCTCCCTCTCTCACGGCATCCCTCCCTCCTTCCCTCACATCATCCTTACATCCTTCCCTCACACCTTTCCTCACATCCTTTCATCCTTCCCTCCTATCCTCACAACATCCTTTCCACCACCATCCACCACCTGCCCTCACAACATCTTTTCAGCCTTCCCTCACACCTCTCATCCTTCCCTCACAACATCCCTTCATCCTTGCCATCACCATCCACCTCCTTCCAATCACTCTCCACCCCCTCCACCACCATGTTACCGCCAGCTGATATCTTGTGTTTGCCTCGATTCTCCAGGTCCTCCACGGTGTCTGGGAGTCTTGTGTTGATTGTCTCCCATAGCGGCAACACACTGAGACCAGACAAGGCGGCAGCAGCACCGAACACCACATTGATGGCCCAAGGGTTCGTTACGTCCTGAACACAAGATAATTATATTCATTGTATGTTTTTAATTTTAAGTGTTGTTTGTGCAGCTTGTGAGAAGTTTTTTTTGTTGAAGGGGATTATTTAACGTTAGTTGTTATTAATGTTAGTATGGGTAGAAGTATTATTATTATTATTATTATTATTATTAGCAGTAGTAGTAGTACCGGTAGTAGCAGTAGAATAAGAAGAAGAAGAAGAAGAAGTAGTAGTAGTAGTAGTAGTAGTAGTAGTAGTAGTAATAATAATAATAATGATAATAGAGTGAAAAAGAAGAAAAAAAGACTAATACAAATACTACCACTACAACAACAACAACAACACCAAGACTGATATTGTAGGAACATGACATACAATACAATACAGTACATACCAAGACACTCATAACATACAAATACAGTACAGTACATACCAAGGTACTCATAACATACAAATACAGTACATACCAAGGCACTCATAACATACAATACAATACAGTACATACCAAGACACTCATAACATACAAATACAGTACAGTACATACCAAGGTACTCATAACATACAAATACAGTACATACCAAGGCACTCATAACATACAAGTACAGTACATACCAAGACGCTCATAACATACAATACAGTACAGTACATACCAAGGCACTCATAACATACAAATACAGTACATACCAAGGCACTCATAATAAAGGGTGCAATAATGGCCCCCACCCTGGATGACATCATGGAGGCACTCATTCCTTGACTTCTTATCTCGGTGGGGAATAACTCCAGGTCATATAAGGTCAATACACTGAAGGCGTTTGACCCAGCCATCTTACCCAGCATCACCGGTATTAACATGACCCACTTCGGTTCTGTAAGCGATTTATATATTATCATAGTTATTATTATTATTATTTATTTCTACTATTTTATTTTATTATTAATTATTTTTCTTAATTACTACTACTACTATTAATATTATTATTATTACGTATGGCATATCATCTTGCTATTATTATTATTTTTATATAAGAGTATGGGAATAGAGGGACAGGCTTGGGGGAGGTTTAGGGGGTTAGGGGGATGAGGGAATAGTGCCCTGTTGCTTGGAATAGTTTGGAGGATTCAGTTGCTCCATTATTTCCAACACAAAACTTCCCCCTTAATTAAAGATCAAACTAACCTTGAGGCATAAGAGGCTGAGCCAGGAGAAATAAGGCACAGAGGGCGTAGTTAACAAGGAGCATTTTCTTGAGACCGTAGCGACGTATGAGTGGGATGAGGAGTGTGTTGGAAGGCAGCTCCACCGTACCAGAGATGCTCACGTAAATAAAAGGATCCACACCAAGGGAAGAGGCACCCAGTGTGAGACCAAAGAATAACATGGACACCAGGAAGTAATTGACCAGCATCACCACTGTTACCAAGCGAAGGCGAGGGGTCCTAGGGTTGTATAATGAATGGGTACAGAAGGTTTTATAACGTTACCTTTTACGATTGAGTTAGATTACGTTAGGTTAGGATTAGGTTAGGTTGGGATTGAGTTAGATTACGTTAGGTTAGGATTAGGTTAGGTTAGGATTGAGTTAGACTAGACTAAGTTAAGTTAGGTTACATTACGTTAGGTTAGGATTAGGTTAGGTTAGGATTGAGTTAGATTAGACTAGGTTAGGTTACGTTACGTTAGGTTTAGGTTAGGTTAGGTCGGGTTCGGTTTGACAGGTTCGGTTGGGTTGGGCTGGGGTAGGTTACGTTAAGTTAAGTTAAGTTAGCTTGGGTTGGGTTAGGATGGAGTTGGGTTGGGTTATAAGTCTTGAGATTGAGGTGGGTTAGATTAAGTTACAAGTTTATTTAGGCTAGATCAGACAGAAGCTTGAAGCATATTATAATTATCATCTTCAACATAATTATTGGTAAATATAATATACAACCCTTACTCGTACAACAACAACAACAACAACAACTGCATCTTAAGAGTGTGTGTGTGTGTGTGTGTGTGTGTGTGTGTGTGTGTGTGTGTGTGTATGTGTGATTATTATTTTGTGCTCACACTCTCTATTTCTCTCTCACATACACACATACTCTCTCTATCTTTCTAATGGGGGTGTGGGAATAGGGGGACAGGCTTGAGGGGGGACTGGGGGGTGCGGGAATAGGGGGACAGGCTTGGGGTGGGTAGAAAGCTTGTAACCTACTCCCTCACCACCTCCAAACCCCCTCCCAAACCCCCCCCCAAAAAAAAACAAAAAAAAAACAAGCCTGTCCCCTATTCCCACACCCCCTTATCCCCTTATCACCTTGTACCATACTTACCTAAACAACACAATCACTGCATCAATCACTTTCCAAAATGTGGACTTGGAAGAATTGGCCTCGGTTTTGGATTTGGCGGATAGGGCCTGGAAAAAAAAAAAAAAAAAAAAAAAAAAGTAGATTAGATTAGGTTACGTAAGGTTAAGTTAGGTTAGGTTAGGTTATGCTACGTAAGGTTAGATCACCAACACACACACATACACACACACACAAATTCACCTATTCACCACCCACCCACCCACACACACACACACAAATTCACCTGGTCACCACACACACACACACACACACACACCTTTTCCTGAACTCTGGCCATGATCTCTAGAAGTTCTTGGTCAGGTGGGAGTGTGACCTTGTTCCAGAGAGCTGCCCTCTTGACCTCCTTCAGTGCCCTCTGGTGTTGACCCACTACTGCCAGCCAACGTGGAGATTCACCCATTAATCTGAAAAGTCACCCATAATCAAAAACATTAATGGGGGTGGGTGGGTGGGTTGGTGTTGTTGTTGTTGGTGTTGTTGTTCTTGTATACGATTTACTACTGTTTTTTGCTGTTGGTGTTGTTGGTGTTGTTGTTGTTCTTGTATACGATTGACTACTGTTTGTTGGTGTTGTTGTTCTTGTATATGATTGACTACTGTTTATTGCTGTTGTTGTTGGTGGTGTATGTATGTAATGAAAATCCACAACCTGACAAAGAAAATATACAACACAAACATGTGTAGCGGCAACCTTTATTACATTGTATACCATTGAACATATTCCAGGTTGGATATAAGAAGTTCATATGCAATGTAATAAATAAATATATAACAGAACACTAAAACAATAAAGAAATAAACAAACAAGTAAACCCTTTCGTTATTACCACCTAGTGAACACCACACATGTTCACTACATGTTCACTACATGTTCACTACATATTTAATGGGATGAGGTTGTCGGTTTGTGAAAGGATTATAAGCCCTGGTATGTCAACAACCCTGACACAAACAGAGGGCTTATAATCCTTTCACAAACCGACAACCTCATCCCATTAAACAACCCACAACAACACACTCATATCCCTCACCAAGCCTTCTTCCAAATATCCTCTCCTGACATATCCTTCTGTTCCCCTAAACTTGCCCCCAAAACATCATGGAAGGTGGTCAAAACCCTCGGCTCTGACCATCTTCCAATCATAATCACCACTAAAACAAGAATCACCCCAATCAGCCACAGACACACACACACAAATTAACAAAAATGCCAACTGGGAAGCTTTCACAAATGAAACAGAACAACACTTCGAAACACTGAACTGTACACCCATCACAAACATTAACACAACTGTTAAAACATTCAATACAATTATACAAAACGCAGACAAGCAACACATCCCAAGAGGTAACAGAAGAAAACACAACCCCAACTTTACAACAGAAATTCAAACAACGAGACATTCTTAAACACACCCACCCAACCCCCCCCCCCTCACACAACACACAACAAACCAAATACAAACACTAAATACACAAATAAACAACAAAATTAAAGAACAAACCTCATAGTAGACACAAACCTCAGAGTAGGCAAGAAGAGTAGACACAAACCTCAGAGTAGGCAAGAAGAGTAGACACAAACCTCAGAGTAGGCAAGAAGAGTAAACACAAACCTCAGAGTAGGCAAGAAGAGTAAACACAAACCTCAGAGTAGGCAAGAAGAGTAGACACAAACCTCAGAGTAGGCAAGAAGAGTAGACACAAACCTCAGAGTAGGCAAGAAGAGTAGACACAAACCTCAGAGTAGGCAAGAAGAGTAGACACAAACCTCAGAGTAGGCAAGAAGAGTAAACACAAACCTCAGAGTAGGCAAGAAGAGTAAACACAAACCTCAGAGTAGGCAAGAAGAGTAGACACAAACCTCAGAGTAGGCAAGAAGAGTAGACACAAACCTCAGAGTAGGCAGGAAGAGTAAACACAAACCTCAGAGTAGGCAAGAAGAGTAAACACAAACCTCAGAGTAGGCAGGAAGAGTAGACACAAACCTCAGAGTAGGCAAGAAGAGTAGACACAAACCTCAGAGTAGGCAGGAAGAGTAGACACAAACCTCAGAGTAGGCAGGAAAAGTAGACACAAACCTCAGAGTAGGCAAGAAGAGTAGACACAAACCTCAGAGTAGGCAAGAAGAGTAGACACAAACCTCAGAGTAGGCAAGAAGAGTAAACACAAACCTCAGAGTAGGCAAGAAGAGTAGACACAAACCTCAGAGTAGGCAAGAAGAGTAGACACAAACCTCAGAGTAGGCAAGAAGAGTAGACACAAACCTCAGAGTAGGCAAGAAGAGTAGACACAAACCTTAGAGTAGGCAAGAAGAGTAGACACAAACCTTAGAGTAGGCAAGAAGAGTAGACACAAACCTCAGAGTAGGCAAGAAGAGTAGACACAAACCTCAGAGTAGGCAAGAAGAGTAGACAAAAACCTCAGAGTAGGCAGGAAGAGTAGACACAAACCTCAGAGTAAATACATACCCCAGAGTAGGTAGAAAGAGTAGACAAGGTAAGGTCACTGCAGTCTGTAACCATCGCCACTCCCTGATAAAGTAAGCCCAACCAGGGAACAACATGGTACCAAATGTCCATGTCACAAACTGTAGCATCCCAACCACTGGCCTCATCTTCACCTCAGTCACCTCCATTGCTGTTAATTAAGACGAGGAAGGAATAGTGGATGTTAATTATGATGAGGAAGGTAATAGTGGCTGTTAATTATGATGAGGAAGGGAATAGTGGCTGTTAATTAAGATGAAGAAGGAAGGGAGGCTGTTAATTAAGACGAGGAAGGAATAGTGGCTGTTAATTATGATGAGGAAGGGAATAGAGGCTGTTAATTATGATGAGGAAGGTAATAGTGGCTGTTAATTATGATGAGGAAGGTAATAGAGGCTGTTAATTATGATGAGGAAGGTAATAGTGGCTGTTAATTATGATGAGGAAGGTAATAGTGGCTGTTTATTATGATGAGGAAGGTAATAGAGGCTGTTAATTATGATGAGGAAGGTAATAGTGGCTGTTAATTATGATGAGGAAGGTAATAGTGGCTGTTAATTATGATGAGGAAGGTAATAGTGGCTGTTAATTATGATGAGGAAGGTAATAGAGGCTGTTAATTATGATGAGGAAGGGAATAGAGGCTGTTAATTATGATGAGGAAGGTAATAGTGGCTGTTAATTATGATGAGGAAGGTAATAGTGGCTGTTAATTATGATGAGGAAGGTAATAGTGGCTGTTAATTAAGATGAGGAAGGTAATAGTGGCTGTTAATTATGATGAGGAAGGTAATAGAGGCTGTTAATTAAGGGGGTGTGGGAGTAGGGGACAGGCTTGGGGGTGGGGTTAGGGGCTGCGGGAATAGGGGACAGGCTTGGTGGAGGGAAGGGTTAGAGGGTGCGGGAATAGGGGACAGGCTTGGTGGAGGGAAGGGTTAGAGGGTGCGGGAATAGGCTTTCTACCCACACCAATTCTGTCCCCCCATATATTCCCCCCCCAACCCCCCCCCTCCCAAGCCTGTCCCCTATTCCCACACCCCCTACACTCCCTCCCAACACAATAATGAAGAAGTAGTAATGAATTTTATCTTCACTATCACACATCTTCACTTTCATATAATCTCATCTTCGAATCTATTATATTATACTCTGGGCCATATTCAAGAATATTTATGGTGTATATGGTGTATACGATGGCTGTCTGAGGTCTTCCTGCTTAGTCAGCCATAGCCGAAGCTGACTCGGGTCTCAGGTGGGTGGAGAGGTCGCTGGGCCACACATCACAGGGATCATCCTTGTGATGTGTGCTATAATTATGTTTCATACACACTGTGTGTGTCCCAGTGACTGCCACTCTCTGGCACCTTTAATCTCCTCATCCTCTCTATCTCCTCATTCTCTCTATATATATCTCCACATTCTATCTATCTCCTCATCCTCTCTATCTCCTCATCCTCTCTATCTCCTCATCCTCTCTATCTCCTCATTCTCTCTATCTCCTCATCCTCTCTATCTCCTCATTCTCTCTATCTCCTCATTCTCTCTATCTCTCTTCCCTCTCTGTTTTCTTGCTACCTTCTGTTTCTATCTATCTCAAACTTATTTTTAAATCCTCTTTTATGTGAACTCCCATCTTACTTTTAAACAGCACTAGAGTAAGATGGGAGTTCACATAAAAAAGTAAATCGTGTGATAATCTCGGAATCATTTTTATTTTTTCGTATCGTGTAGGTGTGGTGGGAAAATAATGGATGTCTCAACGCTAAAAGGTAAGGCGCTTCAAGTACCCATCCTCTCCTCTCAGTGTTTTATTATCACCTGGCCTGAACCCACACCACAACGTAAACATTACCTTGGTCGTTTGGAGCATCGTAAACCCACACACGACACACCCATTAATAAACCCAAGAAGCCTTTGAATACAGAGATTACTAAACCCAAGAAGACTTTGAATACAGAGATTACTAAACCCAAGTCTTTGACAACCAAGAATGTTATCAATAAATCCAAGCCTTTGACAACCCAGATAAATAAACCGAAGCCTTTGACAACCCAGATGAATAAACCGGAGCCCTTGACAACCCGTATTAATAGAAGGAAACCCTTGACAACCCAGATTAATAAACCGAAACCCTTGACAACCCAGATAAATAAACCGAAGCCCTTGACAACACAGATAAATAAATCGGAGCCCTTGACAACCCGTATTAATAGAAGGAAACCCTTGACAACCCAGATTAATAAACCGAAACCCTTGACAACCCAGATGAATAAACCGAAGCCCTTGACAACCCGGATTAATAAACCGGAGCCCTTGACAACCCGGATTAATAAACCGGAGCCCTTGACAACCCGGATTAATAAACCGAATAATAAACCGGAGCCCTTGACAACCCGGATTAATAAACCGGAGCCCTTGACAACCCGGATTAATAAACCGGAGCCCTTGACAACCCGTATTAATAGAAGTAAACCCTTGACAACCCAGATAAATAAACCGAAGCCCTTGACAACCCGGATTAATAAACCGAATAATAAACCAGAGCCCTTGACAACCCGGATTAATAGACGGAAGCCCTTGACAACACAGATTAATAAACCAGAGCCCTTGACAACCCGTATTAATAAACCGAATAATAAACCGGAGGCCTTGACAACCCGAATTAATAAACCAGAGCCCTTGACAACACAGATTAATAAACCGGAGCTCTTGACAACACAGATTAATAAACCAGAGCCCTTGACAACCCAGATTAATAAACCAGAGCCCTTGACAACCCAGATTAATAAACCAGAGCCCTTGACAACCCAGATTAATAAACCAGAGCCCTTGACAACAGAGCTCTTGACAACTCAAATTAATAAACCAGAGCCCGTGACAACAGAGATTAATAAACCGGAGCTCTTGACAACACAGATTAATAAACCGATTAATAAACCGGAGCCCTTGACAACACAGATTAATAAACCGGAGCCCTTGACAACACAAATTAATAAACCGGAGCCCTTGACAACACAGATTAATAAACCAGAGCTCTTGACAACAGAGATTAATAAACCAGAGCTCTTGACAACACAGATTAATAAACCGGAGCCCTTGACAACAAAAATTAATAAACCCAAGTCTTGGACAAACGAGAATGTTGTCATTAAATCCAAGTCCGTGACAACCCAGATTGTTGTTAATAAACCGAAGCCCTTGACAACCCAGATTAATAAAACCAAGTCCTTGACAACACAGATTGTTATTAATAAACCCTAGTCCTTGACAACCAAAAATATTGTCAATAAATCCAAGCCCTTGACAACCGAGAATATTGTCAATAAATCCAAGCCCTTGACAACCGAGGATGTCAAAAAATTCAAGCCCGTACTATTCGATAATGTTGTCAATAAACCGAACCAAAGGACACGCGGGTGGTGTGTTAGTAAAGCCGATCCCTTGACACCTGAGAAAGTCACTAAACCTAGAGTCCTGGAAGCAATGATGAGAACACCTTGGAGTAACCACATAGAACGTCTGGAAGTGATGGGGGAGAGATTGATACTCGTCACTATTATGGATCCCTATAAGCTGTATGAGGTCTTGTTCAGATTACTTGGAAAAGAAGAGGTGATACGAGTGGGTCAAACATAGATTGAGGTTATTCCCTTGTTGCCCATTCCAGCCGCTATCCAAGTCAAGGTGGTTGGAATTCCTTACGTGGTGGCAGCCGCATACAAAATAGAGTTTATGGTCTTGGTATCGTAGTGTTTGACAATGCTGAGTCACATTAAATTCATCGACGACATTAAGACATAGAATTAGAGTTAGTATGGCATTGTTGGCCTCACGCCTAACATGGTGAGAGCCAAGAAGATACTTAAAGAATCAATGCTCACCATTACAATATAGGGATTTACAGGAAGGTTAGTGTATCATGATGTATTAATGACTCCTCCCAAAGGACATTTACTCGTAGGATAGGCTAGATGTAATCCCTGAGCCCTGAGTATCTACAGCACATCAACTAACACAATCTATACAATCTCTCAACTCCCCTACACAACTGGAAAATAGGGGGAATGCTGATGGTGTAACGGTTAGCACACTCGCCCAGCACACGAGAGATCCCGGGTTCAACTCCTGGGTCAGTGGAAATGTTGAACAACTTTCTCAACCCCATATGTCCCTGTTCACCTAGCAGTAAATAGGTACCCGGCTGTAAGAGCAAGGAGAGCAACCTTGTAGGCTGGGGGAACATGTGTTGATTTAAACTACCCAACCCCTTCTCACTGGTTCTATCCAGAAATGAGGAATCTGGCATCCTCTACCACACTCTGGCCTGTCCTGTCTGTCTCTCTTACTATTTCTTATTCCTTCTGGGTAGCTGACGACATTGCCCGATTGAGTGGCACAACAAGGAAGACTACAGACGGTGTGGCTCTGGGTACATGCCTGTGAACCAACAGTCCCCTCGTCTGTTGCCTTCCAAGAAACAGATCTCACGATTACCCTGACTCCCATTTGGGGGTCTGAGCATCTGCGCGGCTTCGGTCAACCAGACTCGGGACTGTTCTGCCAGACAGTCTGTGTGGGGAACTACAACAACAACTGGAAAACAATCCTGAGGAGGAGGAGGATAAACGATGAAGAAGATAAAGTGTGAAATTGTACACTCTCTTCCAATACAATAATGAAATAATAGTAATGAATTTTATCTTCACTATCACACATATTCACTTTCATTCTCGAATCTATAATATTATACTCTGGGCTATATTCAAGAACATTTATGGTGTATACGATGATGTTGTAGTACTGGTACGACGGCTCCATAGGCAAACAACAGAGCCATCGTATACACCATGAATGTGTTGTATGGAGTGTGTGTGTGTACATATGCTGTGTTGTATGGAGTGTGTGTATGGTATGCTGTGTGTGTATGGAGTGTGTGTATGGTATGGAGTGTGTGTATGGTATGCTGTGTTGTATGGAGTGTGTGTATGGTATGCTGTGTTGTATGGAGTGTGTGTATGGTATGCTGTGTTGTATGGAGTGTGTGTGTGTACATATGCTGTGTTGTATGGAGTGTGTGTATGGTATGCTGTGTGTCTATGGAGACTGAATCCTTCCTTACAGAGAATAAATCCGGTCTGGAGTGAGATGGGATGCATGATACCGAGACAACATCGAGCAGCCAGAAGAGCCGTGAAGGTGGGGAGCCAAGCAGACCCCAGGGCAATTACTGTGTACAATAGTGTTGATATCACCACCATTGTCCATCTTCCGTACCTGTCGAGGAGGAGGAGGGGGGGGGGAAGGAAGGATATGATGTACAGTTGCCAAAAAAGGTATTACGACAACTATTGATACATCATTAAATATATTATGCCAAAAAAGGTATTACGACAACTATTGATACATCATTAAATATATATTATGCCAAAAAAGGTATTACGACAACTATTGATACATCATTAAATATATTAATGTCCATTAGTTGTTTGTAGGGATATTATTAATTAACACAGTGTCACAACAAATCACACACACACACACACCTATCAGCCAGGAAAGCGTTGCCACCAGCTCCCACCAACATACCAAACATATACATGCTCTGGTAGGTGGCTCTCATGTACCTCTTTCCACACACCAACTGGAACTGAAACAACAGAGCTATAAGTATATTGTTTTTTATCCATCGTATCATAATCAAATAGGCTATCTACCGACACTTTCCTTCTATAATAGTAAATAATTATCTTGGTAGTGTATGATTTTGCAGCACCTCATAGTAATAATTGAGGGGGTTGAGTTGACGTAAGGTGTTGTTGTATGATTATATTTTAATATCTAACCTCTGAGGTGACTGACTGACTAGCTAACTGATTAACCAACTAACTGACTAACCACTGAAGTGACTAACTAACCACTGAGGTGACTAACTGACTAACTGACTAACCTCTGAAGTGACAGTGGAGGTGAAGGTGTCGTCAAAGTCCCACTGAGTACATGGTTGTTCCTCCAGATGTCCCTCACTCACCTCCATTAGGTAACTACACGAGTCACTGTATGGTGGGGGTACAAAGGGCAAAGGTGTTAGTTAGTATCTCCTCACTAATCCTTCACACTGTATGGTGGGGGTACAAAGGGCATGGGTACCAGTACTTGTAGTATATAATATAAAACAATAAGTACAGAACGTCAATCCATCCATTCATTCATCACTCACTTACTTACATCACTAATATTACTTGCATCCCTCACTTACATCACTCACTTTTATTACTTCCATAACTTACTTGCATCACTCACTTACATTACTCACTTTTATTACTTCCATAACTTACTTGCATCACTCACTTACATTACTCACTTTTATTACTTCCATAACTTACTTGCATCACTCACTTACATTATTCACATCACTCACTTTTATTACTCACATCACTTACTCACTTACTTGCCACTGGGATTGGTGTTATTGTTGTGGGTGTAGGTATAGGTGTAGGTGAGGTCAGTGTTGTTGGGTGGAGGGAGACAGGTGTGGTCAACATTGGGTGCCATAAATGCCCCAGCCAGGGTATGGTAGGGCAGCAACGAGTACCCTACAAAAAAAATATCAACTCGAGTCTAGAATATCGTCGTAGTACCTTAGAAAAATATCATATTAATCTAGAACATCAACCATATCATCATAGAACAAGAACAAAAACGAAAAAAAATCAGTCAAGAACAAAATCATCACGTAAGTCCCCAAAGAACAACATCACACTGAAGAACAAAGAACAACATCACACTGAAGAACAAGAACAAGAACATTATAACTCACAATAACCCATAGCAATGATGAACACCATATTCCATCTGCCTGTTCCCAACTGTGTCAGGATGGTGTCAAAATCATCACCATCCATCACTAATTGGTTGATTGGTTGATTGGTTGGTTGATTGATTGGTTGGTTGGTTGGTTGGTTGGTTGATTGGTTAAGTGGTTGGTTGCTTGGTTGATTAGTTAACTGGTTGGTTGATTGGTTGATTGACTGATGGATTGGCTGGTTGATTGAAGGACTACCGAATCCTCCAACCTATATGTCACAAAACACAAGAATTCCTATTAGTAACAAAAATAATAACAATAACAATAATAGTAACAATAACAATAACAATAACAAAAATAGTAACAATAACAATAACAATAATAATAATAATAATAACAAAAATAGTAAAAATAACAATAATAATAACAATAACAATAACAATAACAAAAATAGTAACAATAACAATAATAATAATAATAACAATAACAAAAATAGTTACAAATAATAATAACAATAACAATAACAATAACAATAATAGTAACAATAACAATAATAATAATAATAACAATAACAATAATAGTAAAAATAACAATAATAATAACAATAACAATAACAATAATAGTAACAATAACAATAACAGACACACACACACACACACACACGCAAACACACATACTGTACACACTCACACACAGACACACACACACACACACACACACACGCAGACACACATACTGTACACACACAGACACACACACACGTACACACTTACGATTCCACAAGTGTGAGGATAGATGCAAGTGTGAGAAAAGATACAATTTCTGTCATTAGTTTAATTTTGTCTGTCAGAACCACGGGACAATTATCTTCATTATCTATTATTATTATTATTATTATTATTATTATTATTATTATTATTACTCCCGCACCCCCCAGTCCCCCCCCCCAAGCCTGTCCCCCTACTCCCGCACCCCCTTGAGGCTAGGATACAGGAAATATGTACAGTTAGAGTCAAAAGTCCTGTTCGACACGCTACATGCATTTGTCAAGTCATCAAGTACAGTCCAAGGCAAAAGTCCAGTCAGTCCGAGGCAAAAGTCCAGTCAGTCCGAGGCAAAAGTCCAGTCAGTCTAAGGCAAAAGTCCAGTCAGTCCGAGGCAAAAGTCCAGTCAGTCCAAGGCAAAAGTCCAGTCAGTCCAAGGCAAAAGTCCAGTCAGTCCGAGGCAAAAGTCCAGTCAGTCCGAGGCAAAAGTCCAGTCAGTCCAAGGCAAAAGTCCAGTCAGTCCGAGGCAAAAGTCCAGTCAGTCCGAGGCAAAAGTCCAGTCAGTCCGAGGCAAAAGTCCAGTCAGTCCGAGGCAAAAGTCCAGTCAGTCCGAGGCAAAAGTCCAGTCAGTCCGAGGCAAAAGTCCAGTCAGTCCGAGGCAAAAGTCCAGTCGCTACATCTGTCAAGTAAAAAAGTAATGTGTGTGGAAATATAAACTTTGTGGAAATATAAACTTTGTGAAAATATAAACTTTGTGAAAATATAAACTTTGTGGAAATATAAACTTTGTGGAAATATAAACTTTGTGAAAATATAAACTTTGTGAAAATATAAACTTTGTGGAAATATAAACTTTGTGGAAATATAAACTTTGTGAAAATATAAACTTTGTGAAAATATAAACTTTGTGGAAATATAAACTTTGTGGAAATATAAACTTTGTGAAAATATAAACTTTGTGAAAATATAAACTTTGTGGAAATATAAACTTTGTGAAAATATAAACTTTGTGAAAATATAAACTTTGTGGAAATATAAACTTTGTGAAAATATAAACTTTACGGGCTTGTAAATTGAAAATATATATATATATATATGAATGAATAGATAAGTAAATATGGGCTTGTAAATTAGAAAAAAAAATATATATAAATGAATGAATAGATAGGTAAATATGGGCTTGTAAATTGAAAAAAATATATATAAATGAATAGATAAATAAATATGGGCTTGTAAATTGAAAAATATATATATATAAATGAATGAATAGATAAATAAATATGGGCTTGTAAATTAGAAAAAAAATTATATATGAATGAATAGATAAGTAAATAACTAAGCAAAAATAAAGATATTGGAAAAAAAAAGTAAGTATGGAACTATTTCCTTCACGGGCTTGTAAACTGAAAAGAGAGAGAGAGAGAGAGAGAGAGAGAGAGAGAGAGAGAGAGAGAGAGAGAGAGAGAGAGAGAGAGAGAGAGAGAGAGAGAGAGACTTTTGCCGCCAACTGTACAGTATGAACAAAAAAAAAATCTCATACTGTTTTTTTTTTTTTTTTTTTTTTTTTTTTTCCTGGCATATATCGTTGGAAGAAATCAGTAGCTCCTCAATTAACCCCAAAATAAATAAATAAATAAATAAATAAAATAAAACTAACTAAATAAAACAAATAATAACAATATCCGGTAAATAAATAAACAAAACAATATAAAATCATAAAAATAAATAAATAAAGAGACAGATAAATAAAAATGACATAATCTAACTTCATAATAATCTTTCTTCTTCGTTGTTGCAACCATTAACTCTCTCTCTCTCTCTCTCTCTCTCTCTCTCTCTCTCTCTCTCTCTCTCTTCAATTGCAATTTCAAAACAAGACTCCCTGAATTAAACCAAACCAAACCAAAACAAATAATAATAACAACAATAATAATAATAATAATAAAAATAAAAATAATAAAAATAATAATAATAAAAATAAAAGTAATAAAAATAAAAATAATAAAAATAATAATAATAATAATAATAATAATAATAATAAAAATAAAAATAATAAAAATAATAATAAAAATAATAATAACAAAAATAATAATAATAATAATAAAAATAATAATAATAATAAAAATACTACTACTACTACTAATAATAATAATAATAATAATAATAATAAACTAAGAAAATGTTACCAACCTGAGAGAGACCTTCGTGTTAGGACCTCCAGCCGCTAGTGTGTACAGCGCTATACTGCAATACTCTATGTATGTGTGTGTGTGTCTGTGTGTGTGTGTGTGTGTGTGTGTGTGTGTGTGTGTGATGAAGTTGAGTTCCTATAAGCTACCTACCTACCTGCCTCTTGGGGTCTGTTGTTGTTGTTGTTGTTGTTGTTTTGGCTTCTGCTAAGTCATATATATTTTTTCAGACTTAATATAGACTCATAATTATACTGCTATACTTTATGTGTGTCTGTGTGTGTGTGTGTCTGTGTGTGTGTGTGTTGGAGTCGAGTTCCTATAAGCTACCTACCTACCTGCCTACCTGCCTGCCTACCTACCTACCTGCTTGCCTGCCTGCTGGGTTCTGCTGTTGTCATTTTCACTTCTGCTAAGTCATACATACTCTCCAGATTCACACACACTCGTTGATAATAAAAAAAAAAACAGAAACTTCATGCAGACTCGTAAATTGAAAAAATAAAATAATGAAAAGCACAGCGATGTTTGTCAATTATTATGTCCCCTACTGGGTATTATAATTTACGATGGTGTGTGTGTGTGTGTGTGTGTGTGTGTGTGTGTTGGGTAGTATTCCTTATTTTTTTTTTATCTATCCATCGAGAAGAGCTGAGTGAGTGAGTGAGTGAGTGAGTGAGTGAGTGAGACAGGGAGTGAGGGAGTGAGTGAGTGAGTGAGGGAGTAAGTGAGTGAGTGAGGGAGGGAGGGAGGGAGTGAGGGAGGGAGTGAGTGAGTGAGGCAGGGAGTGAGTGAGTGAGGCAGGGAGTGAATGAGTGAGTGAGGCAGGGAGTGAGTGAGTGAGTGAGTGAGTGAGTGAGTGAGTGAGGAAGCAGACAGGAGTTATTTTTGCTTCTGACTGTATGTTATTTCACTCAACATCACTCCCAAGATAAAATAATTGTAGGTAAATGATTTTTCCTGACGTGGACTAGCTAGGAGATTACTTCAGAATATCTTCATATCTTAATTAATGTTGTGGTGGTAAATTTGGAGCAACTGAATCCTCCAAACTATTCCAAGCAACAACAGAACACCATTATTTTTGCTCTTCTGGTCCTGTTGTTTCCTGGCATACTTTGGAGGAATCAAGGCACTCCAATGTACCAAAAAATAATTACCTCCTTAAAGTATGCTTAAGGGGGTGCGGGAGTAGGGGACAGGCTTGTGGGGGGGGGGGGGGTAGGAAGCCTGTCCCCTATTCCTACACACCCCTAACTCTCCCCCCCTATTCCAGCAACCCCAAAACCTCCCCCAAGCCTGTCCCCTTATTCCCGCACCCCCCAAAAAAATGCCCAAGCCTGTCCCCCTATTCCCGCACCCCCCAACCCTGTCCCCCTATTCCCGCACCCACTTAATTAATATAATAATGTATAGCCCAAATTTCGAAAACATTGAAAATCTTCCATAATTTACTTTGCACTGAAGGAACCTGACTTTGAAAACATAAATAATATCTATGGAGGTTGAGACGGAAATGCAACAACACGTATGTACTGTACAGACGGCAGTATAAATTCGCGTCCATCTCATGTACAGTTGCCAAAAAAAGATATATATTGCGACAAATCTTGATAGAACTTTAACCCTAGTAATATCCACAACTATTTGTAGGGACTATTATAAGCATGTATGTATAACAGAAGAAAATATATATACATACATATCCTTCTGTAATAAATACTTATAATCCCTACAAACAATTATGGATATTAATCTATTTAATGTTGTATCAATTAATAGTTGTCGCAATACATTTTTTGGCAACTGTACTTAATATTGCTATAATATAACCAGATAGTTGCATTCTGAACCAGTTTTTATTCCAACAACATAAGTAATTTACCATATGAGAACTAAAGTTGTCATCTATAATCTATATCTATATCTATATCTATAATCTATATCTATAATCTATAATCTATATCTATATCTATATCTATCTACTCCCGCACCCCCCCAGTTCCCCCCAAAGCCTGTCCCCTACTCCCGCACCCCCCAGTCCCCTCCCCAAGCCTGTCCCCTACTCCCACCCCCTCTTACGTCATCATCATACTTACACATAATATTATATCTACACACATACTTCATTTAAATTCTGGACCACACTTCCTTACCTCTTGTTTTATAATGAATCAAATGAGTTATACGTTTCAACTCAGTGTGTGTGTGTGTGTGTCTGTCCCCATACTCCCGCACCCCCTTAATCTCCCCCCTAAGCCTGTCCCCCTACTCCCGCACCCCCTTAATTTGAACCCCATTTTAGGAGCGTCCATCTTCCTTCAGTGGTTTTTATTTATGTTTTATTTTCTTTTATGGTTTACAGAACGAGGTTTAATTTGATGGATAGCTAACAGTGGCATATAGACATTATTTATTTTGTTCATCACAATACTCTCGTGCTTAATAATGTAAATAATATGATAATGCAAAATGTTCTGGCAACTCATCTACCAAATAATCTCCGTCGTTGTATATATGTTAAACTCTCGTCCTTCACTTTATCATCTGCTAATTGTTATGAGAATTACGTACAGTATTTCCCATAAATACAGAAGGCACAATAGTAACTCTACACCTGTTAAAAATAAACTTAACAAACTATTATTTTATTTAAGACTAGTGTTTCATATGTCTATTATCTTACTTCAAGGTAATCTATTCACTTCTCCAGGTCTTTAAAGCACTGACACACCCGTAGTTTTAAAATATTTGAGGGCCCTTTCTGGAGCTTCATGAACCCTCCAAATAATCCAGGCCACAAATACCCTATTAGAAATACTGAAGTGTTCTGTGGCCTGGATTATTTTACCATTTACCTTTACTTTACCATCGTTGTATGTTAAAACTTTCTTCCTTTACTTTACCATCGTTGTATGTTAAAACTTTCTTCCTTTACTTTACCATCGTTGTATGTAAAACTTTCTACCTTTACTTTACCATCGTTGTATGTTTAACTCTCTTCCTTTACTTTATCATCGTTGTATGTTAAAACTTTCTTCCTTTACTTTACCATCGTTGTATGTTAAAACTTTCTTCCTTTACTTTATCATCGTTGTATGTAAAACTTTCTTCCATTACTTTACCATCGTTGTATGTTAAAACTTTCTTCCTTTACTTTACCATCGTTGTATGTAAAACTTTCTTCCATTACTTTATCATCGTTGTATGTTAAACTTTCTTCCATTACTTTATCATCGTTGTATGTAAAACTTTCTTCCTTTACTTTATCATCGTTGTATGTTAAAACTTTCTTCCTTTACTTTACCATCGTTGAATGTTAAAACTTTCTTCCTTTACTTTATCATCGTTGTATGTTAAACTTTCTTCCTTTACTTTACCATCGTTGTATGTTTAACTTTCTTCCTTTACTTTATCATCGTTGTATGTTAAACTTTCTTCCTTTACTTTATCATCGTTTTATGTAAAACTTTCTTCCTTTACTTTACTATCGTTGTATGTTAAACTTTCTTCCTTTACTTTACCATCGTGTAGGCTTAAACAGTCCATAGTATCATTCATGAGGCCACGTTTGCATGATCAAAATGTACAGTTGCCAAAAAATGTATTGCGACAACTATTGATACAACATTAAATATATTGATGTCCAATAGTCGTTTGTAGTGATTATAAATATGCATTACAGAAGGATATGTATATTTCTTTCCGTTATACATGATTATAGTCCCTACAAATAGTTGTGGATAGTACTAGAGTTAAAGTTCTATCAAGATTTGTCGCAATATATATCTTTTTTGGCAACTGCATAATTATAACAAATAGTTGTGGATATTACTAGGGTTAAAGTTCTATCAAGATTTTTCGCAATATATACCTTTTTTGGTAACTGTACATGAGATGGACGCGAATTTTGTACTGCCGGCTGTACAGTATATACGTGTTACTATGGTTAAAGTTTTATCAAGATGTGTCGCAATATATACCTTTTTTGGCAACTGCATAATTATAACAAATAGTTGTGGATGTTACTATGGTTAAAGTTCTATCAAGGTTTGTCGCAATATATACCTTTTTTGGCAACTGCATAATTATAACAAATAGTTGTGGATGTTACTATGGTTAAAGTTTTATCAAGGTTTGTCGCAATATATACCTTTTTTGGCACCTGCATAATTATACAAACGAGGCCATTGCTGATAATTATAATACATGCATTTTATAAACCAGCGGTGGCTTCACTCTCCGTCTATATTGTTTGTTGATCTTTGTCTGATTATATCCTGTACAGTCGGCGGCAAAAGTCCTGTCGCGTCAACTGCTTCACCGAGCCACGCGGTGTTCATAGACTCGAGATTATTAAGTGCATAAAACGTGCGTATTTTTCGAGTCCATGAACACTGCTTGTCTCGGTGAAACAGGTGAGGCGACACGACTTCTGCCGCCGACTGTACAACCATTGCATAATAAGGATAGGACACGTTGTTGCTCATTGCAGAATATCCTCTCCAAAATCAACATTAATAAGGGGGTGCGTGAGTAGGGGACATGTATAGGGTCCCTTAACGAGCAACATGATAATATTATGACTCCACTTTTATCTGCTTCAAATTTCCGGTTTGTGGTGCTGTATGTTTGTTGTTGTATTGATTATATTCATGGATTTAAATATGTAAAGTATGTTTATCTTGATCCCTCGGAATTATACACATTTTTTAGTATTTAACCAATAATTATCCTTGGTGTATATATTCCTTTTTACATAGGAACGCTTTGCATCTTTCTTTATTTCCCTTCAAAAATGGGAACTAAGATATCATAAACCTTTATTCTATTTGTTTATGTTTTCCTGTAGTATACCCTGGAGGCCTTCTTATCTCACACCACATCCCAAACATCATTGTTAGTTTTGGCAGCCGAGAGATAAATAAATGATCGATAAAAAGTGTTGCCAATTTAGTGTAAAACCGAGAGACCCAAGGATGAGATACAGATAAATGGCGATGGTACGAAAACGACATGTCCAGTGGCGGCCGAGGTAAATAATAATAATAATAGGTACATCACTAAGTTTACTAACCTTGGTGGCGGCGATATTGAAACATGAGAGAGTGGTGGGGAGCTGGTGGTCAATTAATAACATGCAGGCTAACGAGCGACCATATGTTGTCCGTGTGTTAAGTAGAGGGTAATCATTTGTGGACGAACTAGAAGATTACACACTCCTCAAACCAAGGTCTATAATAAGCCTCCAATCAAGGTCTAATAAGCCTCCAACTACAAGCTAAACTCCCCTCTACGCATCACAGAACCATCCCTTCAAAGAACCTCCATTCTCAGTACACGAAGAAGACAGACAATGATGTGAAGGCACAACAACAATGACAACAACTTGAACTCGAATGGAGTTCACTTGACAGTAAAGAAAGTAATATTAGAATGAATTCTCTCCACTAATGGGGGAAGACGCAACTCACGCTGCATGTTCACTATCCTGGTCGACATTGGACAGCCGAGAATTATCCTCATTGCTCTATTCTGAAATTTGTCTAAAGTTTCAAGAGTAGCCCTGGGAAGTTGAATTAGAGCAGGGGAGAGGTAATCAACAACTGAACGGATAAAAGCAATATAGATGGTCCTGGCTACAGGCTGTGGTTTTACAAGTACTTGGAAGAGGAGCCTACTATTAGTTCATATTTTACTGCCAACAGGATTCATTATAAGCATATTTGAACATCCAGATGGAAGGACAACATTATGACAAGAAAACAACAGTAGAACTTAAAAGAAATTTTGCTTTCACGCAAGTTAAGAGTGTCGGGAAAGAAGGCTAATGGGAAAAACACTATCAGAAGTCAGTGCTTGTTATAAATGTATTACATGTATAGAATAACCATTGTAAAATGGAGAATAAACTTCTGATTCTGAATCCACGAACAATTCCCAGGTTACAATTTACAAGTAGGGGATGTCTGTTTTGTTCTTCCACAAGTGATTACCTCCTTAAGGACCCTGTGATTGTGTATGAAAATAGGTGGCTACTAATTCCTCCTGACCATACCACGAAACAAACTCCTTCCCTATAGGCGGTGTTTCGTGGCAATATTTGAACGACTCATTTATCTCCAATTTTCTGACTACATCACAGGGTCCCTTAAGTGTTAACGGTCCAAAACACAATGGAAACCTATGGGAAGTCAAGCCATGTCGTCACTACGGTGTCGTCTTTGCATGGCGACCTCAAAGCGACCGTGTGTCCCGGGGCATAGCGCGAAATATTTTCATAAGTAACAATAGCGTTTCAAAATGCAATAGAACGCGAAATTTTTAACATTTTACCTATATTCTAGCGCTTTTTTTTCGACCACTTTAGAAAAAAATTAGTTGGCAACTCATGCGATAAAACTTGAATCCGTATTAACACTACATACTCGTCTCACAGTCAATAAATTGTGTCAATATCAGAAATGTTTCCAAACCCATCAATCCACGTTCCATCAGTATTTTGTATTGACATTATATCAATAACATGGTCACAATATTAATAATTGTTTTTGGTCACAGAAGGATATTTACACTAGATATATAAATCAACATATATTCAAGTTGTAGTCAAGACTCATTAGGAAGAAATATAAATAAAGCTAGGATACCTTATCTATAAAACCAGCAGATTTTTCATTGCAGTCACAATCATTCTTCCATTATAGTCTTTTATAGTTTATTTCAGGACTAGACCACCCAAAGGAAAGTAGGCTATAAGTTGTTAAGTCCTTCCACACACTGGCTATGAATCCCAGGCCTCTGGTTAATGAGAAATCAAGCCAATATATCAGGAAAACTTGCATACTTAGTGATGTGAATTGATGCAAGGAATATAATTCTCATTGCCTAGGCCATAACTTTTCATGCACATAGCACTAGCCATCACATTAAGGGCCGTAGACAAGAACATATCGTCAGGCCACGATGCCCGGGAGTAACAGGCAGTTCGGGACCAGATGATACATTCTTGTCTACAGCCTTAAGGACCCTGTGATCGTGTTAGAAATTGGAGGCTTCTGATTCCTCCTGAACATGCCACGAAACAAGCTCCTTCTATATAGTTGGTGTTTTGTGGCCATATTTGAAGGAATCATTTATCTCCAATTTTCTGACTACATCACAGGGTCCTTAAAAACAGTGGAATGGCTTACCTGAAAATTTCATAATTGACCAGTCATTATTTTATCATCATGTGATTAAAGTTAGTGTACTACTGTAGTTGTTTAGGTCCTTTGGGCATATTGGCTTGAGTATGAGCATGTATCATATCTATACTAATATGCAGTGCTTGTACCGGTGGGTCTGTTTGTACGGTTGACAAAGCATGGCTAAACAGTACCCAGTGTGATTCACCAGTAAGAGCTTCTTCACTCAATGTTATAAACCTGGCAGGGGTGTAAGCATTCAAATTCTGACAACCACAATGAGGGTCTTGCATTGCACCGACATTCTGACTGACTAACATACTGTCAAAATTGTTAGTCTCATCAGTTAATATATTTCTCTAGCAAACCTAGTGACAGTACTTGAAAATTCACACAATTTCTACAATCTTGGTTGAAATTACTCCTGATGATCCTTGCTTTGAATTTGGATTTAAAGTATCTGACTCAAACATCATGGATCACGGCCTTAAAAGTTCAAAGAATATTACCTGATAATGATATACCTTATAATGTACATTAATCATCATGGTCACTCCTGGTAGATCCTGGACAATTCTGTTTGAGGTCCCTCTCATCATCATACACCGTCCCACACCAAATACAGTAGATGTAAGTTGACCGTAAGTAGCCAGTCAATATGTTAAGCTGCTCCTCCGCCTAAAATAAAAAATAAAAAAATTAAGAGGATATTAAGTGATTAAAACGGTTCATGAAATCTGTCACCAAATGGAGTGTACAGTACTGATGGCCAAGCATGAAATGGGAAGATTGTGTTACTAGTGTAAGAGAATGGAAATTTATTTAATTGCAGATGCACACTGTCAATAATTTGTCATTTCCATGCTCTCATACATAGCCTATACTAAGCCAAGGAAAACCTCACCCCCTGAAGAATGGTAAAATGAGGTTGTAATGATGATGTTATACCGGTTTCATGCTTGGACAATATAATTTAACTTAAAATAAACTAACCTCAAACTCAATTTCCTCCTCCTCTTCCTCCTCCTCCTCCTCCTCCTCCTCCTCTTCATCATCTTCCTCCTCTTCTGTCTTGAAGGCATATTTTGGCCAGAACCACCGCTCCACAGGCTCAGTTAGTTTCTGTTGACATCATAAATTACAATCAATGATAAATGAAGGAGAAAAAGCAAGTACAGTATATACAGTTCAAAGCTACATGGATGAATTTCATGAAATTTGCAACTGGCATCAATATTGCTGGTATGCAGGAAGTGAGAATAAAGTTGTGTGAAAGTCTAACTGAAAATAATTATCAGACAATGTTATTTGTTCACTTTCTTTCAGCTGATATCAGACTATAACTACATGTTTGAGTATCTCCTCTAATTATTATCAGAAGAATATTACTTGCTTGTATAGATGTTGGACATAATTTGTCTATATTTGAATTCTATTTGCTATAGAAACACAAATGAAATGCCAGAGCTGGTTCAATTTTTCAAAGCTTATGTAAACCTTCGGTATTTAAACACACCTCCTTTGTGTCCATCTGATGGCAGACACGTTGACTCTTCATCAAGTCTTGTTGAAGATGCTTTTCCTGCCTCTGACTGCGCATTCGTGCTCTGTTGAAAGTTGTCCTGTGTAGTACATTATTCAAGAGAAGTTTTTTATTATAATTAAATCCTTCATATGAACTGATACTCTGTTCCCTCATGGAAACTTGCCCCAAGGACTGTAGAGTATAGAGTATCATCTACCATAATCCACCTCATATGGCAAAGTTTTACCTGATACCTGTCTATTAAATTCAAAGGGGCTATTAACTTGCCTCCAAGAGACGAGAAATACAATATAGTTAAAAAATAATTGTGGTTATTGATATACAGAACTCCAGCCAATCCTTTTCTGTTCTTCAACTGTTCCTCCGTTCCTTCTATTTCCTTTGTGCTTGCTGTCCCACCTCTCGATCACCTTTTCCCACTGGTGAGGGCTGGTTATTTCCAGAAATTAGGAATTTGGCATCCTCTACCACACCCTGGCCTGTTCTTTCTGTCTCTTTTACTATCTCTCATTTAATCTGCATAGCTGGTGAGATTGCCCGATTAGGTGGCATAACAAGGGTTGTGCTGATGGGTTCGTTGGCTCAGGTGCCTTCAAAGAAACAGTTCTCACTATCTCCCTGGTTCCCTCTTTGAGGGCACGAGCATCTGCGTGGCTTCAGTCAACAGGACTCGGGACTGCTCGGCCAGACAGTCTGAAGAATTACTACTACAACAACAAAAACTAATAGTTTGGAGAAATGAGAATCCCTCATTTCACTGACAGCATCACAAGTGCTCCATGACAAAATTTGCTATGAAAATCTTACAGAGGAGGGGTTACCCGTGCCCCTCAATCTGCGGCCATTGCACATTAAACAGTGGGCAAAGGGGCCGCCACATTCCTACGCCTATACAGAGGACAGGGTTACCCAAACCCCTTCACAGTTCCCTTAAATATAAACACCACTGTCCTCTACCTATATTTTTCAGGGTCACACTCCAGAGTTTGCTCGTCTTTCCTCTGCTGTTTCCTCTCTTCCCGTTTCCTGCGATGTTCTGAAATCATCTCCTTCCAGCCAAGCCCAATTCTGTCTGACTTCACTTCAACAGCAACAGGCTCTACTTTCCCTTGATCTGAAATAAATACAGATGAAAGTACTTAAACCTTTCCTGCTTCTTCAGATGCAAATAATTCAAGTGTAAGGTTACATCACAGTCATACCAGTCAATAATACTAGTACCATAGCAGCATTTAACAAGGTACGTTATAAAAACAGTTAAGGATGGATGGTACTGTATTCAAGTGGCAGCACAAAAAGTAACTTGCTGGAAATATGGAAACTTCCTA
This sequence comes from Petrolisthes manimaculis, assembly GCA_034508575.1. Classification (NCBI taxonomy): domain Eukaryota; kingdom Metazoa; phylum Arthropoda; class Malacostraca; order Decapoda; family Porcellanidae; genus Petrolisthes; species Petrolisthes manimaculis. The sequence goes on from JAWZYT010003294.1 coordinate 181,716, forward strand.
AAAATCAGTTCTGCTCCGAGTTGGTAGCAAAACAAGTATGGAGGTTCACATAATACTGTAAAACTATTGTTCTGCAGTCCACTATATTCACTTGGTTGTGAACTGGAAGGGAGCAAACAAATAAAAAGTATTAATAAAAAAAAATGAGCAAATTAATATAACTAACTGTCCTTTCCAAGGCTTGTTCCAGGTTTGTAGCCCATTTTCTGAAGCATAGCAAAGCCTTTATTTGTTGAACTAATGGCAGTGTTTAGTCCTTCCTGTAGACGTTCCTTTTGTACTTCCTTTATGGGTTTGACCCGAGAACGCTGCTGTTTGTCCTTCACAAATTTCTTCTTGTCCATTTCAGCTCGGCGCTTGGAAGAATGGGAGAACATCAATCCAGGTCTCACATCATCCTTTCCAACACTGAAAATGTAATATATGGTATTGTTATTATAATTATATAGTATGTGTGATCTATTACATACGGTACTGGTATAAAATAACAACAGCAGCAATTCATAACTGATATCATAATACATACCTCACATACACAGAGTAGACCTAATGTATAATAAATATATATACTGTACTAACTGATCAAATCCACCAGCACCCCACATGGAATTGAATTACACCTTTGTTTAATAGTGATATGCTTTTGTTTCAACTTTCTCCCTTAAGTGATCCAAAATGGCATTTATTGAAAGAATTACCATTTTGCAGCAGTGTTGCCAGATCCGGCTGGGTCTCAGTATTTTGCCCCAGTCATTTATTGTACTTTATCATGATTATTTCCCGGTAGTTTACCCAGGTTAGGTCCCGGTAGTCTGATGCAGTCTAGGTTAGGTTAGGTCAGGCTAATTTCAAAATGCCCCATTTGAATATCTTGGAAATGGGACATTTGCGGAGGAAATGCCATAGAAGAAAATAGTCTTAGAATGGTTTAAATTAGTGGGTAATGAAGGTAACTTAGAAAAACCATACGCAATAACGGTAATTCATTCCATATTTAGCCCCAAAACCCTACCACCATATCCATTGAACAACATCCTATAAAATCCAAATGCAGCTGAAGTTCAACAATATAATATACTTGTCTTTTATTAACCCACCATTGATCCAGAAATGCAGCTGACATATAATCAACTTCTTCCTCGGATTCAGCCATATTTTTTAGACAATCCGTATTACTTATTGGTCTTAAAAGGAGGTTATAATACACCTTTTTTGTACACTAGAGTCCCTTGATTACTCCAAAAAGTATATATATCGGGAGAAAACAGGATCACAATCATCACATTAGCCAAATATATAATTATAATTGTGTCCTGTTGCTCAGAAAAAGTTTGGAGGAATCAGTAAGCTCCAGATTTACCCAAAATAAAATGTATTAACCCTTTAATAAATCTGATTATGTAACTAAAACTGGTGACAAGACTACACTGAATAACAAATGTATTTAAGTATTAAGTATTTTCTACTAATAAGCGTGCGCCATTCCACTATTCCAGCTTCAGTTTGTTTGTTTACATTTATAATTTGTACGACGGTGATTTATTTTCACCTTTTGCAACAGGTTTCATAATCAACCCAAACGGTAAAATGTCATTATACCGTGGTCAACCCTTCCCAAAAATACTCATAATCAACCCCCACGGTAAAATGTCATTATACCGTGGTCAACCCTTCCCCAAAAATACTCATTATATTTGTTTTCAGCTGAAATTCTAAACTCGTAGATGTGGCATCAGCGCAGTACTGTTTGTATGTGGTTATGTGACAATGAAGAACTGCCTGGTGATAGTTATAATTATTATATAGTAGAGTAGTAGAAGGAGTGGTTGTTCTGTTTTTTTAATTAAATATGATCTGGCCCTCTGCGGGACTCACAACTCGAAGACTTTAACTCCAGTGAATTACTAACTTGGTTTGTGTGGTGATGTGGTCTATATCAGTGGAATACACTTCCTTCCTTTCTTAAATGGGAACTGGAATTGTAAGTAAGGTTAAAACTAATACAAGCTAAATAAAAATCTTGTCGTAAACTAAATGCACGTGAAGGAAAAAATGTATGTTTTATATATTTTATTCGTTGGGGTTAGGACTGTCAATAATCAACCTCTGTGTCCTGTTAATGTTATTTAGTAGTAGCCTACATCCTCGTAATAATTTCTCGACAAATTTCATAAGTTTTACATAACACTTGCCATTATTGTTACTCCACGATGGTGGTTAAGTATTATTGTTATTTATCTGTTTGTTTATTTGCTGTCTGTTTGTTTGTGTGTTTCCCTGTTAGCTGGATTGCACAAAAATTGGTATGAGAACATCCCAAAATTTTTACTATAAGTAGACCTCGTAACTGGCAACAAGTTATTAAATTCGTGAAGTATATGAGGGTATAATATTGGTGGCTGAGACCGTCAACTTTCACAACTACTTGTTTTCAGTACTGTCGTTAATCATCTCTTCCTTCTTCTGACAACAGGTAGTGACAAGGGTAATACAGGAATCTTTACAAGCAGCGTCGAGTTCCGGGCAATCCATGTAGCACTGACTGAAGGGGTTGTAACAGGAGTTGTGACAGGTACAACAGGTAACCTCAATGGAGTAACAGATGAGGCGACATAGGATACTGATCTGTCCTCTCCTTGCACACTCCTCCAGGCATCTAGGCACCAACACTTCGTCACATACTGGCTCACACCTGCAGAAGACAGTAGTAACAGTATATATATATATATTAGAATGCATCCATGAGAATAGGCAGGATGGTTTATGATAATGAATAGGAAAAAACTTTTTATTTTATTTTTGTATGTTGGTATGAGCTAGGAACTGTTGTTAATGTTAATGTTGTTAGGTTTATGCATTACAATCCTTTGAGGTTAGTGATATAATGACATTCGTAATCTGCTGACATACAGTACATATCCTACCCATGGCCTAGAAATATGGTACATACCTATTATTTCTTCTGTCCACGGAGGAAAGAACGTCAGCAGATAGTATTTCCTCCAATTTCTCACGCAGGTTGGAGGTAGAGTCCTGCTGGTTGTTGGAGGTAGTGTTTAGGAATGAGTTGGAGGTGGTGTATGAGCCTGAGTTGGAGATGGTGTGAATGTTGTGTGGGGTGGTATTATAGATGGTGTGTTGGGTTGAGTTGAATGGGCTGTGAATGTTGTGAGGTGCTGCTGTGTTAGAGGTGTCGTGTGAACCTATGTTGGAGAGTGTTAAGGTGTTATTGTGAGTGACTGAGCTGGAGGAGAGAGTAGATAGATGAACGGCCATAACAGTCGAAGATGAAGATGGCAATAGACTCACAGACTGATTTGGAGCATAAGGAAAGCGAGGAAAATGTTCTGCCGAAGTGTAAATTGGATGTGGATTAGTGGAAGCTGAGAGGGTCACACCGTGTTGACCTGCTGTTGTTGTGGACGAGATAACTACATCCACCTGCCAAGAAAAGGAAATTATATGTGTAAATAGAAATAAGATTGTCACTGGTACTCACACTTGGCAAGTTTGAAGGATATGCTTAAGGGGAGGGTATAGATCCGTAGTTTTAAAACATTTGAGGGCCCTTACTGGAGCTCTATGAACCCTCCAAATAATCCAGGCCACAAAACGCTTCAGTGTTTCGAATAGGGAATCTGTTGCCTGGAGTATTGTGGAGAATTCATAGAGCTCCAGTAAGGGCCCTCAATTTTTTTAAAAACTACGGGGTATAGTATTGACAGTTTTAGAGATAATGATTCCTTCAAACTATTCCCAGCAACAGGAAACTATTATTTTGATTAATCTGGTCCTAGCTGTCTCCTGGCATACTTTGGAAGAATCAAGGCACTCAAATGTATGTACCAAAGTATACTCTCCTCTTTAATTAATGGTTTTGATCTTGGGTTAATGGTGTGTCTAGAACTTACCGTATAAAGGAGGCAGAGGCAGAGGTAGAGGTAGAGGTAGAGGTAGAGGTAGATCAGTAGGTGCTTCATATCGTCAGTGTCAAAGAGAACAGAGTGAGTGACGGGAAGGAGAGCAGCAGACACACACACACACACACACACACACACAGACCAACCCCCACCACCACCAGGATGTACCCTATAGTTGCCAACCATCATATTATTATTTTCCAACAGTCTTCCTTTGTTGGTTCCCCCCCCCCCTTCCCAGTTCCCCCCAAGCCTGTCCCCCTACTCCCGCACCCACCAAAACCCCCTAAACCCCCCCCCCCAAGCCTGTCCCCCTACTCCCGCACCCACCAAAACCCCCTAAACCCCCCCCCCAAGCCTGTCCCCCTACTCCCGCACCCCCTTAAACTCATTACTGGAGTCATTAGGAACTCATTATCACTACTTCTCAGACAAGGTACCAACTTTATAATACGGTTTCTTAATTTGGCCCAAAAAGTCGATTTGTACAGTGCTAGAAAAATTTCAATTTTCAGGCAAAAAAAATGCAAAAACACGTTTTTTTGGCCCAAAAAGTCGATTTGTACTGTGCTAAAAAAAAATCAATTTTCAGGCAAAAAAAATGCTAAAACACGTTTTTTTGGCCCAAAAAGTCGATTTGTACTGTGCTAGAAAAATTTCAATTTTCAGGCAAAAAAAATGCAAAAACACGTTTTTTTGGCCCAAAAAGTCGATTTGTACTGTGCTAGAAAAATTTCAATTTTCAGGCAAAAAAAATGCTAAAACACGTTTTTTTGGCCCAAAAAGTCGATTTGTACTGTGCTAGAAAAATTTCAATTTTCAGGCAAAAAAAATGCAAAAACACGTTTTTTTGGCCCAAAAAGTCGATTTGTACTGTGCTAGAAAAATTTCAATTTTCAGGCAAAAAAAATGCAAAAACACGTTTTTTTGGCCCAAAAAGTCGATTTGTACTGTGCTAGAAAAATTTCAATTTTCAGGCAAAAAAAATGCTAAAACACGTTTTTTTGGCCCAAAAAGTCGATTTGTACTGTGCTAAAAAAATTTCAATTTTCAGGCAAAAAAAATGCAAAAACACGTTTTTTTGGCCCAAAAAGTCGATTTGTACTGTGCTAAAAAAAATTCAATTTTCAGGCAAAAAAAATGCTAAAACACGTTTTTTTGGCCCAAAAAGTCGATTTGTACAGTGCTAGAAAAATTTCAATTTTCAGGCAAAAAAAATGCAAAAACACGTTTTTTTGGCCCAAAAAGTCGATTTGTACAGTGCTAGAAAAATTTCAATTTTCAGGCAAAAAAAATGCAAAAACACGTTTTTTTGGCCCAAAAAGTCGATTTGTACTGTGCTAAAAAAAATTCAATTTTCAGGCAAAAAAAATGCTAAAACACGTTTTTTTGGCCCAAAAAGTCGATTTGTACTGTGCTAGAAAAATTTCAATTTTCAGGCAAAAAAAAATGCTAAAACACGTTTTTTTGGCCCAAAAAGTCGATTTGTACTGTGCTAGAAAAATTTCAATTTTCAGGCAAAAAAAATGCAAAAACACGTTTTTTTGGCCCAAAAAGTCGATTTGTACTGTGCTAGAAAAATTTCAATTTTCAGGCAAAAAAAATGCAAAAACACGTTTTTTTTGGCCCAAAAAGTCGATTTGTACAGTGCTAGAAAAATTTCAATTTTCAGGCAAAAAAAATTCTAAAACACGTTTTTTTGGCCCAAAAAGTCGATTTGTACAGTGCTAGAAAAATTTCAATTTTCAGGCAAAAAAAATGCAAAAACACGTTTTTTTGGCCCAAAAAGTTTAAAGGCGGTAATTTTTTTTTTTTTTTTTTTTTTTTTTTTTTTTTTTTTTTTTTTTTACAGTACATTGGAGTGCCTTGTTGATTCCTCCAAAGTATGCTAGGAAACAGCAGGACCAGAAGAGCAAACATTATTGTGTTCTGTTGCTTGGAATAGTTACAGGAGTGTGTATCTGTGTGTATATCTATATTTGTTTTTACCTATTTGAATTTTTACAAGTGTGTGTGTTTGTGTGTGTGTGTGCGTGTGCGTGTGTTTGTGTGTATGCTTCATGATAATAAGTACGTACAACATAATTATGTGAAATTACTGTGTATTATTTAATGTGTGTTTTGCAGTTTTGTTTTCTATCACTGCTTATATTAAATCAAAACGATGAATAAATAAAGCATCACATATAATATACATTTATCTATTTATTTGGCACTCATATATTTGTTTATTTATATAATATCATATACTTATTTATATATTCATTTATATTTATTTGTTCTGATCTTATCACAACAACATATCCATAGTTTACAAAAGACATGAGATTTAAGCTTGTCATATAATTCATGTCTAATTAAACCACACCAAACACAATCAAATAAAATAATAGTAAAATGAGTAAAATAATTTTGTTTTAGTAAAATTAGTAAAAAAAAAAAAAAGTAAAATGAGTAAAATAAAAAAAAATAGTAAAAATAGTAAAAATTAAAAAAAAAGTTCTTTCGTACCATAATATACTCAGCACAAAATTAAAGGGAATTAAGAAACATTTATTGGTGAACTGAAATGTGAATGAGTATGTATATAATTGTAGTGTGTGAGTGTGTGAGTGTGAGATAGTGTTGGTGTGTTGTCTGAAGTGTGAGTTATAATTATATAGTATGTGTGTGTGTGAGTGAGGGAGAGAACCATGGAGTGTGAGTTTATATAAATTTAGTAGACAAGTGTGAGTGAGTGACAATATTGATAAACTGTAGTGTGAGTTTATATAATAATTTTAGTATACAAGTGTGAGTGAGTGACAATATTGATAATCTGTAGTGTGAGTTTATATAATAATTTTAGTATACAAGTGTGAGTGAGTGACATTTAATATACCACACTCAACCATCAAGTATTTCTAGACGAACCATCACTGAGGGAATTTCGTGGTTGTTGTTGTTGTTGTTGTTGTCCACGGTCCCTCTGTTGTTGTTGTTGTTGTTGTTGTTGTTGGGGGTCTTGTACACGTTCCCTCTGTTGTTGTTGTTGTTGTTGTTGTTGTTGGCAGTGGTGTTGGTGTTGGCAGTGGTGGTGGTGGTGATGGTGTTGTTGTTGTTGTTGTTGTTGGTCGTATTCATCATCATCATCGTCGTCGTCGTTGTTGTTGTCGTCTTCAAAGTCGTATTCAGTGGGTGGCCAGGCTTGAGGTACCTCCCCACCTCTCCCCCGACTCACTACGCCTCGGTAGAGGTCCTGAAGTCTACTATATACTACTAAGCATCATAACAACATAACATCTATAGACTATTATCTATAGTACAGACAACAACATCGATACTATGTTATGATTCATTATATTGTAAGCATCAACAAGCATCTATACTGTTATGATCTATTCTTGTTATGATCTATAACTTCTAAGCTACTAATATGCTTATGATTATTATTGTTATGACAATCAACAACAACAACATCAACAACTATACATCAACAACAATAACATCAACAACAACAACAATAACAACAACAACATCAACAACAATAACATCAACAACAACAACATCAACAACAATAACATCAACAACAACAACATCAACAACAACAACAATAACAACAACAATAACAACATCAACACGCGTTAATTAATTGGGTTTATTATATTAACAAAATATATCTGCTGTTACCATTTAATTAAGTGACTGAGACAATTTCTATGTTCGGAAGTTATCAATAAATTTTCTCGCTTCGTGCATGATTATTTCCAAACATTTTACAGGAATATAACTCTCTCTCTCTCTCTCTCTCCTCTCTCTCTCTCTCTCTCTCTCTCTCTCTCTCTCTCTCTCTCTCTCTCTCTCTCTCTCTCTCTCTGACCTAACTACACACACACACACAACCTTGAGCTAAATCTACACACACACATACAACCCTGAATTAACACACACACGCACACACACATATCCCTGAACTAACTAACTAACTATACATACACACACACACACATTCCTGAACTTACTACACACACACACACACACACACACACATCCCTGAACTAACTATACACGCACACACACTCTCTCTGCACGCACGCACACACTCCCACACTCCCTCTCTCTCTCTCTCTCTACACTCACACACTCTCCCTCCCCCTCTCTCTCTCCACACACACACACACTCACTCCCACTCTCCCTCCCTCCCCCTCTCTCTCTCTCCACACACACACAAACATAAACACAAACACAAAACTAACTAACCTGTGTCTCTTAAATCCCTTGGCCTGTAATAGATCACAGGCTGTCTTGGATCTCACCCCAGTCCTGCAACAGACAACCAGGGGGTCGTTTGGGGAAGGCTTGTCGAACCCATACCTCTCTAGAAACTTGGCCCCCTCCAGGTCGCAGGCGTACTTGATTTCTGTCACTGGAGAGATGGATTGATTGATTGATTGTTTGTTTGTTTGTTTGTTTGACTGACTGACTGACTGACTGACTGACTGACTGATTGATTGATTGATTGATTGATTGACTAACTAACTGACTGACTGATTGATTGATTGATTGATTGATTGATTGACTAACTAACTGACTGACTGACTGATTGACTGACTGACTGATTGATTGACTAACTAACTGACTGACTGACTGACTAACTGATTTATTTATTGATTAATTGATTGATATTAGGCGCCGCAACAGTGAGGTCATAATAATTATAGCGTCAGAAAACGGTGCTAGAAAGGTGACACAGCAAGCAAGCAGGAAGGAAATAGAAAGAAAAGAGGGACAGTTGAGGCACACTGGAGAGAGAGAGAGAGAGAGAGAGAGAGAGAGAGAGAGAGAGAGAGAGTTACAAGGAGTTACAAGGACAAGTAGCACCTCAAAAGGTCTTACGACCCATACCAAGGAGGTACCGTAGGTGTAGTAGTAGTTGCTAACTAATAGTGAGAGATAAAGTATAGTAAAGAGAAGGCTCTCCCCACCCACCTCTCCCACCCGCATTGCGGGTATGGAAATGGAAATGTACCTAACCCGGGGGGAAAAAGGCCGGGCTAGGAAATTTGTGTATAGGAAAGGAGGAAACAATCCCTATAACTCTACCAGGCTTGGCAGAACTTTGTCTAACTGTTTCTTGAACTGTTCTATCGATGAACTATCAACTACCTCTGCTGGTAGCTGATTCCAGACATTGCAGATTTTATATGTGAAGAAATTACCTAACGTATTATGGCGGAAGCGTTTCAAGTCTAGTTTCCATCCATGGTTTCTAGTTGCATTAGTGTTTAAGCTAAACAGGCACTGATAATCAATGTTTTCATATCCACGAAGGATTTTGAATACTTCAATTAGTTGACCTCTCAAGCGTCTGGTCTCTAATGAGAAGAGACCTAGTGCCTGCAGCCTTCTCTGGTAGCCCAGAGAGAGAGAGAGAGAGAGAGAGAGAGAGAGGAGAGAGAGAGAGAGAGAGAGGAGAGAGGCAGTGAGTGTGTAATAATAATAATAATAATAATAATAATAATAATAATAATAATAATAATAATAATAAAGGGTTTATTAACATGAGGGCAGGACATAGGTTTAAAAATATACATACATTTAATAAAAGAAATAGAATAGGTAAAGATATTCAAATACATATACAGTATAATTCTATACATACATACACAAAGGAAATGGTGATGATGAGTATGATGGTGTATTGCTGACGTGTATTGGAATGTTTAGTATGTTAATTGTAGTGTGTGTGTGTGTGTGTGTGTGTGTGTGGAGAGAGGGAATGTGTGTGTGTGTTTAAAGAGAGAGATAGAGAGATAGTGTGTGTGTGGAGAGAGGGATTGTGTGTATGTGTGTGTGTGTGTGGAGAGAGAGAGAGAGGAGAGAAGAGAGACGAGAGAGAGAGAGAGAGAGAGTGTGTGTGTGTGTGTGTGTGTGAGAGAGAGATTACACATACTTAGAGTACCAGAATGATAAATATAAAATACTTCAAGCCCAGATAGACAATATCAATAAATATCAAGGTTTCACACACACACACACACACAACCACACACACACACACACACACACACACACACACACACACACACACACACTGAATGCATGCAACTAAAATTGATCCAACTTTACCAAAATTATTATAATATGATCAAGGTCATGGAGGAGTAGATAAGCGATTAGTAAACTCCACTTGTGAAACCTGTCATTATGTGTGTGTGTGTGTGTGTGTGTGGGTGTGTGTGTGTGTGTGTCTGTGTGTGGTTGTGTGTGTGTGTGTGTTGATAAATACAGCTGTTAAATTCGTCACACACACACACACACACACACACACACTAATTCCATCATATTAATTCCAGTACACACACACACACCACTCACTCTCTCTCTCTCTCTCTCTCTCTCTCTCTCTCTCTCTCTCTCCTCGTCTCTCTCTCTCTCTCTCTCTCTCTCTCTCTCTCTGGAATACCTGGAATACAGTGGGATCCTGGAATCTGGCCACACAATTCCAGTTCGTTCCTATTCCTTACGTCTATCACCGTTACGTTATCCAGATGCGTCGCCAACTCGTCAAACGTTATTTCTGAAAAGGAGATAAATAGTAGATGTAGAGATAATTTTTTTTTTTTTTTTTTTTTTTTTTTTTTTTACTCACATGTAAAGATTAATAACTTTTTTTTTTCCCGATCTCTCTCTCTCTTTTTTTACTTTTTTTTTTTTACTCACATGTAAAGATTAATATTTTTTTTTTCTCTTTTTTTTTTACTCACATGTAGAAATTAATAACTTTTTTTTTTCTCTCTCTCTTTTTTTTTTACTCACATGTAGAAATTAATAACTTTTTTTCTCTCTCTCTCTCTTTTTTTTTTTTTTACTCACA